>JASDQU010587389.1:38620-63796 GCA_032191745.1 Picea mariana | reverse complement strand
AGTAAAAGAGACCCTCATAATATATGAGAGTGAGGGTGGGGGGAAATATAGAGTAACAAACACCCTAATAATATGTTTTACTCTATATTACCCCCCATCCCCACCCTCACCCGGGGTGGGGGGAAATACAGAGTAAAGCACACCCTCATAATATTTGAGGGTGAGGGTGGGCGTTGGGGTGGGGGGAAATATAAAATAAAAAACACCCTCATAATATGTTTCACTCTATATTCTGAGCGTGGGGGTGGGGGTAATTATAGGGTAAAACAAACCCTCATAATATGTTTTACTCTATATTCCCCCCCACCCCCGCCCTCATATATGAGGGTGGGGGTGGGGGGAAATATAGAGTAAACCACACCCTCATAATATATGAGGGTGGGGGTGGGGGGAAATGTAGAATAAAACACATTATGATGAGAAATATAGAGTAAAACATATATGAGGGTGGGGGTGGGAGTGGGGGTGGGGGGAATCTAGAGTAATACACACCCTCATACTATTTTTTACTCTATATTCCCCCGCACCCTCATATATTGTGAGGGTGTGTTTTACTATGTATTTCACCCTACCCCGACCCTCATAATATGTTTCACTCTATATTCCCCCCCACCCTGACCCTCATAACATGTTTTATTCTATATTTTTCCCTACCCTCATATGTTATGAGGGGATGTTTTACTATGTATTTCACCCCACCCCGACCCTCATATATGAGGGTTGAGGTGGGGTGAAATATAGATTAAAATGCACCCTCATAATATATGAGGGTGAGGGTGGGGATGGGGGGGAATATAGATTAAAACACACCCTCATAATATGTTTTACTCTATATTCCCCCCAACCCCCATTATATGAGGGTCAGGGTGGGGTGAAATACAGAGTAAAACACACCCATATAATATATGAGGGTGGGGGTGGGGGGAAATATATATTAAAACACACCCTCATAATATGTTTTATTCTATATTCCTCCCCACACCCACCCCCACCCTCATAAAAAACCCTCATAATATGTTTTACTTTGTATTCGCCCCACCCCCACCCTCATATATGTGGGTGTGGGTGGAGGGAATATAGAGTAAAACACACCCTCATTATATATGAGGGTGGTGGGTGGGGAAAAATATAGAGTAAACCACACCCTCATAATGTTTTACTCTATATTTCCCCTCACCCCCACCCTCATATATGAGGGTGGGGGGGAATATAGAGTAAAACATATATGAGTCTGGGCATAGGGAAGATATAGAGTAAAACATAATATGTTTTAGTCTATATTTCTGCTTGGATACTTATCCACTTCTATACATATGGGATACGATGACCCCCCTACACTTTTATCAAGAGTACAAAAACTCAACTCATTATTTGAAATATTGAGAGGGTGGGGGTATGTTTTACTTATATATTTTTCCCCACCCCGACCCTCCCAATAGTTGAAATAAGGAGCTGAGTTTTTGTACTCTTAAATAAAAGTGTAGGGGGGTTTTTGTATCCCATATGTTTAGAAGTGGATGAGTGTCCGCGGGGAAATATAGACTAAAACATATATGAGGGTGGGCGTGGGAGAAAATGTAGAGTAAAAAATAATATGTTTTACTCTATATTTCCACCCACCCTATATGTTTTACTCTATATTTCCCCTCACCCTATTTGTTTTACTCTATATTTATCCTCACCCACACCCTATTTATTTTACCCTATATTTCCTCTCACACCCACCCTATATGTTTTACTCTATATGTCCCCATAGCCCCACCCTTATGTTATGTTTTAGTCTATATTCCCCCCCATGCCCACCCTCACCCTCACCCTCACCCTCAAAATATAGATTAAAACATGGGTTTGGGGAATGTAGAGTTAAACATATTATGTTTTATTCTATACTTTTCCCCACCCTCACCACCCTCATATATTATTTTTTACTCTATATTTCCTCTCACCCCCACCCTCATCACCTTCATATATGAGGGTGGGGGTCAAGGGAGATATAGAGTAAAACATAGAGTGGGGGTGGGTGGGAATATGTGGTGTGGGGAAATATAAAGTAAAACATAGGGTGGAGGTGGAGGGAAATAATATGTTTTAATTTAAATTTCCCTATACTCTATATTCCCCTCCACCATCACCCTCATATAGAGTAAAACATATTATGTTTTACTCTATATTTACCCATACCTCCACCCCCAAAGATGAGTGTAGGGGTGGGGGGGGGGAATATAGAGAAAAACATAATATGAGGGTGGGGATGGGGGAAAATATTGAGTAAAACATAATATGTTTTACCCAACATTCATAATATGAGGTGGAGTGGGGGGGATATTCGGTAAAAAATATTTGGGGATGGGGGGGAATATTGGGTAAAACAAATTATAGAGTAAAACATATTGTGTTTTAATCTATGTTTCACCCCACCCCCACCCCCACCCCCATAGATGAGGGTAGGTGGTGCATATCCCCTTCTCTTCTAAGGGTTGCGCGACCTCTCGGTCAGGATCCTTGATTCTAAAGTTAGTTGACTCTCTAAAACTCCACTGGTCTCATTCTAAGTTAAACACAGGTCCTCTCAACTCCCTACACTAGCTTCACGGCCCCACGACCTTTCTTTTCATGCTCTATGAAAACCTTAGAGTATCGGGTGTTAGCACATTTTCTCTCGGCCCCTCCTCCAATGTGACCTTGAGTGACGACTTCATGTGACCACGTGATTGTAGGCGTGGCCACAAGCGGTTTGAATTCAAACTACTTTTGGGCCCGCAATTCTTCTTGAGCCTCTACGTGTCTCCTTGGCGAGACCACGGTATGGATTATGGACTTCCCTCAAATATTTAAAGCCCACGCAACTCCTATACACACAATGTGATATGATTGTCGATATCGCAATATTGACGGTACTCTCAAACAGACGACCGAGATATATTCCTTAGAATCAATGGTCTTGGTCTCCCTCTCTTTGATTGACGGCCATGATCGATTCAAAATTTCAGACTTCAAAATTTTTGAATCTCAAACCTTGGCATCCTTTGTAGAGCAATCTTCCAGAGAAAAAGATCTGATGACACGTGTCCCCTTCGATCAATGGTTGTGATCTCTACAGGTCTCTGGACTTTGAAGTTTTTAAGTCTCAACCCTCACCATATTCCATACTCCAACCTTCCAGAGTCGATGATCTACGAACACATGTCCTCAATATCAACGGTCCTATATTCTCTTCGGGTGGCTAACCTTTCAACTCGAATCAACAGTCTGAGACCCTCCTCTCGATCAATGGTCTATATCTCCTCTAGGTTTCAGACTTTAAAGCTTTCAAATCTCAAAATTCACCCTCGCGCCAATGATTTTATCCGAAGGTTGTGATCCTCTCACGTGTGCCCCCCTAGATCAATGACTGAGGATTACTTCGGGTATTTACCTGAAGTACATGGATTCATGCCACATCTCCCCTGAATCTAACAGCTATAGATCACTTCAAGACTTTACCTGGAGTTCTCAGATCTCCGCCATGTCTCCTCCAGATCTGATGGCTTAGATTCACTTTGGGTCTTCGGGATTCAGTGATCTCAATTCTCAAACTGAACCCACGTCAAAATTCCTAAAGCTTGCGATATAATGACAAGTGTCATCCGACATATCGATGACTCTTGGATCTTCGGCTCTTCAGGATTCGGAAATATCAAGTGTCAAACTGGCTTCCTCCCGAGCTCATGACATCTGACACCTCAGATTCACTTGACCGATCCAACGACTGAGATTTCACTTTGGGAATCCAGAACTCCGGACTTCGGAAGTTTCAAGTCTCAAATATTTGTAGTTCTCTCTCCTGTGTGCACAAAGCATTAAATCTCTTGTACATTGTCTTGAATCAGACAATTGTTGATCCTGGCACTGTGATCTGACAGCCAATGTCACTCCTCCTCCTAAGATTCTAATTTTTTTTACTTAGAATATTTTATAAGTGTTTGAAGGTTTTGAACCTTCACTGCTCCGATGAGTCCGACTCTTGGATCTTGTTAACACTTATGAAAATTGTTATTCCTCCTAAGCTTGGTCTTGTGAAGACTTCAACTTCCCACGCACTACTTGTGTTTCAGGGATTTCGATAACTCAGATCCGAAGGATTTCTTGAGGAGAAATTGCTCTCACCCTCCTGGTGTTCTCCTTTTTCTCGATGCACACCTTGCAACTCGTTATTAGGCAAGGCTTGAATTCTTTCGGATGATTTTTCCCTCCATGCACCAGTCACTTTTCACTCCTTGCAAAAGGAAATTTTTATGCTATCTCTTTTGATCTTAGAAAACGAAACAGATCCCGTCAACGCACTCCTTGCGTTCTGTGTGCACACCTTGCACCACTTGATAGAAGAGAAACAATTGAAACTTATCCTAACATTAACAATTCCATCTACTCATAACGAAGTTCATTCATTCATTCATGAAACCACAATAACATAGAATTGCAAACAGTATCCACACCATGCATTGATTTTATTTTCCTCTGTTATATTCAAAAGTGAAAATGGCTACAACTATCATCAAAACAAAAATTGAAAACTCAGAAATCTCCTACTAACTTGGAGCTAGCCTCATTTGAGCATACAAAACCTCTATTTATCTCAGAGGCTTCTTAGGGTTCCCCCTGACTACTTATCTACTCTAAAACTTAACCTAATGACTATATAGACTAGTTGCATTCCATATCAGAAATGGAAACTCCCACTTCGCTCACAATCGTTCAAGCATGCTTCAAAGATTTTTCTGACACTGAGTTCAGGCCTGATTAAAAAATATGCATCGTAACTGCTAGAGTTGAGATTCCAAAAATATTCCCATGTGTTGAGTGGTCCTCCTTTGTGTTCTTTCCAATGATGCTCCTATATCATACTCCCCTTGACAAAAATTCATGGACTGTTGTCCATGAGCTCCTGCACCAACTTTCCATGCTTCTAGATGTCAACTTCATTTTCCCAACTAACATCTTCTATTGGGTGTCCCTTCCACTTGACCAAATATTCAAAATAGGTCTTCCTCCTCATCTTTTTTCCAATCCTCTGATCAACGATCTTCTCCATATGTGGTTTTTATGCTATAGGAATTTGTTTCTCCCACTAAATCTTCTCTTGATATTTTGATCCCTCTGTGTCATGTTTCCTGTAAGGATACAGGTCTGAAACATTGAATATGGGCGACATGCCCACATCATCTGGAAGCTCAATATCATAGGCATTTGCATCAAACTTCCTCAAGAACTTACATGGTCCTATCTTCTTCATATTTAACTCATTATGTGTCCCCCTAGGGAACCTTTCTTTCCTGAGATGTGCCAGAACCTGATCTCCTACCTCAAATTGAAGTTCTTTGCGATGTTGATCAACTCTGACTTGTAATCCTAGTTATAACTCTGCAACTGTCCTATGATCTAGATATGGAGCTTCTTCATTTCTGCAACAAAATATTCTACTCCAATGCTCTTGATATCACTCTATTCCAATTCTCTCAACTTAGATACTCCCTTGGGTTTCATTCCATACAATATTTGGAATGGGCTCTTTCCAGTGCTCCTGTTTGGTGAGTCATTGTATGCAAATTTTTCCTGTGTCAGAATCTGATCCCACTGATTATGATGCTCAGTGACTAGACTCCTCAATAATTTTCCCAAACGTCTGTTTAGCACCTTAGTCTACCCATCAGTTTGGGGGTGATAATATGAGCTAAAGGACAAATTTGTCCCCAACTTTTTCCACAGTTTTCTCCAAAAGTGACCAACAAAATTTGTGTCCCTGTCCGAGACAATGCTTCTCGGTAGGCCGTGAAGTCTCACAACTTCCTTGAAAAATAGATTTGCAACATGTGTTGCATCACTAGTATTATGGCATGGGATAAAATTTCCATCTTTGAAAATCTGTCCACGACCACAAATATGGAATCAAATCCTCTGTGTGTTCTTGGCAGTCCCAACACAAAATCCATGCTTATTGCATCCCAAGGCCTCTCTGGTATTTGAAATGGTTGATACAATCTAGTGTTCTATCTTTTTCCTTTTGCATGTTGGCATATTCTACATCTGTTCACAAAATTTATCAATTATGTTCTCATACCTGGCCAATAGTATGAACCACTCAACTGTGAAAATGTTTTATCATGGTTGAAATGTCCAACCAATCCTCCAATATGCTTTTCCTTCAAAAGTTTATCTAGGGATGATTTTAAGGATGGAAATTTATTTTAAAATTTATAAACCTTGGCGAATCTTACTAATCCTTCATATGCTAACTATAAATGATTGGCGATTTTTTGTAAAAATATTCAAATTTCTAAGTATTTTATATAGTTTTTATAAAAAATTGGTGAATTTTAAGGTAAAATAATTTTATCCTATAGAATTTGGGCAAATCATTTTTAAAATAGCAAATCTCATTTTTGGAAAAACCATGGAAAATTAGCCCATGAACGAAATTTAGCCCCTAAAATCATCCCTGAGGTTATCCCTCATTGATCATGTTGGTATGCACAACTGATTTCCATTGAACAACAATCCCTCTTGAATCATGTACTCTATCCACTAGCTTTTGTCTCTTAGCACATGATTTTCACATGCTTCATATGCTTCCTTGAAATCTGTATCATCACAATACATGTCCTTAAGGTGGTCAAACACCAAGGTATTAACCTAGAATTCATGTAGAATAAAATATCTCCTACTTAATGAATCAACAACCTTGTTAGCATTCCCAACAATATGTTTTATGACAAAAGTAAAATTTTGCATAAACTCAACCCATTTTGAATGCCTCTGATTCAATGTTTCATGTCTGGTTATGAATTGTAAAGCCTGGTTATCGCTATACAAGACAAATTCCTGTGGGATAAGGTAATGTCTCCATATCTTCAAGGATTGAATTATGGCATAAAACTCCTTGTCATACGTGGAGTATTTTCTCTTACTCTCATTCAACTTCTCACTAAAATAGTCAACAAATCTATTATCTTGACTCAAAACTGCTCCAATTGCAACTCCTCTTGCATCACATCTCACCTAAAATGTCTTTTCAAAATTCGGCAAGACCAAAATTGGTCATTCTGTTATTTTCTCCTTCAGTATATTGAAGCTCATCTCACCCTCCTCTATCCATTTAAAATACTTGTTCTTTTTCTTCACTGTATCCATCATTGGTGCACAAATTCCACTAAAGTCTCTGATGAACTTCTTATATAAGCTCACTAATCCATGGAAGCTCCTTACCTCAAACATACTCTTTGGTGACGACCATTCTTTGATTACTTTCACCTTCTCTAGATCCATCTTCAGTTCATTTGAAGAGATCACAAAACCCAAGTAAATGAGTTATGTCTTCATAAAAGAGGACTTCTTAAAATTTATCAACAACTTCTCCTGTTGTAGCCTCCTCATCACTAGTGTTAGGTGCCTCAAATGCTCCTCTTTGGTCTTGATAAAGATCAGTATATCATCTAGATATACAACCACAAACTTGCTAATGAAATCTTTCAGTATTTAATTCATCAACCTCATAAAAGTACTCCGGGCATTTGTTAATCCAAATGGAATAACAATCCACTCATACAAACCTTCATTTGTCTTAAAGGTTGTCTTCCACTCATCACCTTATCTCATCCTAATCTGGTGATATCCACTTTTCAAATATATTTTGGAAAATAAATTTTCTCCACTTAAATAATCCATTAAATCATCCATTCTTGGTAAAGTAAATCTATACATGATGGTGATCTTGTTAATGGCTCTTGAGTCTATACACATTCTCCATCCTCCATACCTCTTTGGACTCAACACAATTGGTACTGCGCATGGACTCAATCTCTCTCTGACCAAACCCTTGTCTAACAATTCCTGGACTTGGTTCTTCACTTCCTCATTCTCTCAAGGTGTCAATCTGTATGCTTCTTTTTTAACACACTTGCTCCTGGTATCAAGTCAATATGGTGGTTGATACTTATAATAAGTGGCAATGAGTTAGGTAGCTCATCCACCACTATGTCAGAAAAAATATCCAACAATTCCTGAACTTCTTCAGGAAAATCATCCATCGATGTACTTGTAAGGATAAATCTGGGTTTCCTCACCACAACAAACTGCAACTCTTGTTCTTTATTGACTTCTTTCAAGAGTTCCTTCCCACTCATGAGAAGTATGCTTGTGTTGGCTTCCTCTTTCACTTTCTTCTCCTCTATTGGAAGCAACATGTGTGTTCTACCATTATTCTCTAAGGTGTATGTATTCTTCCTCCCATCATGAATGACATTCCTTTCAAACTGTCATGGTATTCCCAAAAAAATATGACATACATACATGGGAATTACGTCACATATAATTTCATCTCTATATCCTCCTATATTAAATTCAACCAAGCATTGTTTAGTAACCATTACTTGGTGTCTTTTTTGCAACCATGAGACTTTGTATGGCTTCGGATGTGAAGTTGTCTCCAGCTCCAATTTCTCCACCATATATGTGGATACTAAGTTATCAGTGCTCCCACTGTCAATTATCACCTTGCATATTATGTCTTTAGTCTTGCAAGCTGTTATGAAGAGACTGTTCCTCTGCACTAGATTTTCAACTTCTGCCTCTGGTTTTAAGAGAACCTTCCTCAACATCAGGGATCTTACATCCTCTGCTCCTTATGCTTCAACATTCCCTCTCTATTCTTCTGAAATGTGAGCTTCACCTCCTCCTTCTTTATTTTTCTCAGGAGATTCCCAATACATGTGCCCTGTCTTTCCATAGGCTTACTTTTCCTCCTCCTCTTCTTCCTCTACCTCTAGAAGAACTTCTTCTACCACCCTATCTTCCTCAGGAACTTCCTCCTTTTTACGAGTGATAGTGTGGTTTCTCAGCCTCATCCTTAGACTTATGTTCTCTATCATGGGTAACTCCCTTGATTTTGTTTGGGGTTGGGTTTCTACCTCTTCCTCGCTGGCTTTGTAACTTGGCCAACTTCTCCTTTGCCTTCAGTGCAAACTGATAAGCATCCTCCACTGTCCTTACTGACACCATGCTGACCTCATCTTGGATTTGATATCTCAGGCCATTTATATATCTGGAAAAATTTTCTTCATCTCTCTCCCTTTGTCTAGTTCTGATGTTCAACCTATAGAACTACTCTTTGTACTCCTTAAATGTCACCCCCTTCTGTCTCAATTTCTGCATATTCCTGAACAGATTGATCTGATAATATTTGGGCATGAAATTAGCCTTCATCTTGGCTACCATTCTGTCCCAATTATTTATCTTTTTTTTTTCCTTACTTCTCCTCTCAGTCTGCAGTTCATCCCACCACAGTGTTGTATGTCCTTTTAGCCTTGTGATAGCTCGTTTCACCTTTTTATCTTCATCGACCTCTTCATAGTCAAAATGTTTTCCCATGAATATTACCCAATCCAACAGTTGTTCATCATTTAAATTTCCTTCATACATTGGGACCTCTATCTTGGCTTTGCCTCCCAATCTAGTAACTTCTCTCAGCAAGCGTTCTTCGTCAACATCCTCTTCTGCATCTTCTTCAACTTCTACTTATTCACTCTCTACATCGCTGACATCTCAAGAATCATGTGCTCATTTATGCATTGCCTCCACCACCTCTAATCTTGCACGAAGTTCTCTTATATCCCTTTTTAAAGCCCGATTGGATAAAGATGGTTCCACTCGTCTCCTCGGTGGCATTGTGTTGATTGTCTGTCACACACATGGTACAAATTCAAGTTCTTTTTGTCTCCTCTCCTTTGCATGTTGCCTGCAAGAAAAACAAATGCTCTGATACCACTTGGTGCAGACCCCCTTCTCTCCTAAGGGTTGTATGATCTCCCGGTTAGGATCCTTAACTCTGGAGTCGGTTGACTATTTGAAACTCCACTAGTCTCATTCGATGTTAAACACAGGTCCTCTCAACTCCCAGTGTCGTCTTCTCGGTCCCACGACCTTTCTTTTTGCACTCTATGAAAACCTCAGAGTATCGGGAATTAATGCCTTTTCTCTCGACCACTCCTCCGATGTGACCTTGGGCGACGAATTCACGTGACCATGTGATTGTGGGTGTGATCACAAGCGGTTTGAATTCAAACTAATTTTGGGCCCACAATTCTCCTCGAGCCTCCACGTGTCTCCTTGGATAAACCACAGTATGAATTGAGGCTCACCCTCGACTCTTTAAAGCCTTCACAACTCCTGTCCCTGTAATGTGAGATGATCATCAATCTCATGATCTTGACGGTACTCTCGAATAGACGACTGATATCTCTTGCTTAGAATCAATGGTTTGGGTCTCCCTCTCTTTGATTGATGACTTTGATCTATTCGAAATTCCAGACTTCAGAATTTTCGAATATCAGACCTTGGTTTCCTTTGTAGAGAAATATTATGGAGAAGAAGATCTGCTGACACTTATCCCCTTTAATCAACGGCTGTGATCTCTGTGGGTCTCTGGAATTAAGAGTTTTGAAGTATCAACCCTCACATTCTTTCATAATCCAACCTTTTGGAGAGGACGATCTAAGAACACCTGTTCTCAAGATCAATGATCCTACCTTCTCTTCGGGTGGTTTACCTTTCAACTTGAATCAACGGTCTGAGACCCTCCTCTTGATCAACGGTCGAGATCTCCTCCGGGTTTTGGACTTCATAGATTTCAAATATCAAACTTCACCCTAGCGCAAATGATTTTATCAGAAGGTTGTGATCCTCCGACGCATGTCCCCCTGGATCAATGACTAAGGATTACTTTGGGTCTTTACCCAGAGTACATGGATTCATGCCACATCTACTGTGAATATGACAGCTATAGATCGCTTCAGGACTTTACCCGGATTTCTCAGATATTTTCCACGTCTCCTCCAGATCTGATGGCTCAGATTCACTTTGGGTCTTCGGGATTCGATGATCTCAGTTCTCAAAATGACAATCCCATGTCAAATTTCCCGAAGCTCACGACATGCTAACAAGTTTCCTCCGATAGATTGACGAATTTCGGCTATTCGACTCTTCGGGCTTCAAAATTCTCAAGTTTCAAACTCGCTTCCTCCTAAACTCACGACATATGACAACTCAGATTCGATTGACTGATCCAACGACTAATATTTCACTTCAGGAATCCGGAACTACGGACTTCAGAAGTTTCAAGTCTCAAATCTTGGTGGTTCTCTCTCCTGTGTGCATGAAGCATTAAAGCCTTTGTACATTGTCTTGAATCAAATGGCTGTTGATCTTGGCATTGTGATCTGACAACCAATGTCGCTCCTCCTCCTAAGTTTATGATATTTTCTGACTTAGAATATTTTCTAAGTGTTCGAAGGTTTCGAACCTTCGCTCCTCCGACGAGTCTGACTCTTGAATCTCGCTAACACTTATGAAAAGTGTTATTCCTCCTGAGCTTGGTCTTGTGAAGACTTTGACTTCCCGTGCACTCCTTGCGTTTAGGGATTTCCATAACTCAGATCCAAAGGATTTCTCGAGAAGAAATTCCTCTCTCCCTCCTGGGGTTCTCCTTTTGCTCGGTGCACACCTTGCAACAGGTTATTAAATAAGGCTTGAATTCTTGTGGATGATTGTGCACTCCTTGGAGCAGTCACTTTGCACTCCTTACAAAGGGAATTTTTCGTTCTATCTCTTTTGAGCTTCAGAACCGAAACAGATATTGTCAACGAACTCATTGCGTTCTGTGTGCACACCTTGCACCACTCGATAGAAGAGAAACAATTGAAACTTATCCTAACATTCATATTTCCATCTACTCATAACGAAGTTCATTCATTCATTCATTAAACCACAATAACAGAGAATTTAAAATAGTGTCCACACCATGCATTGAGTCAATTTTCCTCTGTTATATTCAAAAGTGAAAATGGCTACAACTATAATCAAAACAAAAACTAAAAACTCATAAATCTCCTACTAACTTGCAGCTAGCCTCATTTGGGCATACAAAACCTCTATTTATCTCAGAGGGTTCTTAGGGTTCCCCTTGACTACTTGTATACTCTAATACTTAACCTAACGACTATCTCGATCAGTCGCATTCTAGATCAGGAGTGGAAAATCCCACTTCGCTCGCAATTATTCAAGCATGCTTCAAAGATTTTTTCGGCATTGGGTTTAGGCGTGCTTCAAAAATATGCGTCGTAACTGTTCGCGTTGAGATTCCGAAAATATTCCCATGTGCTGAGTGATCCTGCTTCACATGCTTGCCAAAGATGCTCCTGCATCAGTAGGGGTGGTGGGAATTATAGAGTAAAACATAAAATGAGTGTGGGGATGGGGGGAAATATTAGGTAAAACATATTTGGGGGTGGAGGGGAATATTGGGTAAAACATACTTGGGGGTGGAGGGTGGGAGTGGGGAGAATATTGGGTAAAACATATTTGGGGGTGGAGGGGAATATTGGGTAAAACATATTTTTTTTACCCAATATTTCCCCCACCCTCACCCTCATTATGGAATGTTTTACCCAATATTCCCTCTCCCTCGCCACCCTCACCCTCAGTTCCATGTAAACATGAGAAAATGTAGTTTTTCTAAATTGTTGCTAAACTTTTTTAATGTTTTACCAAAATTTATGTTAATAATTAATAACAAATCCACTTAATAAGTATTAAATGTGTCAATATATCTCTTATAACAAATGTTACCACCAACATTTTCCATTTTAGCTTGTGGTTACAAATTCATGAAATTGTAATAGTGATTCTCTAGTCTTAATAGTCATATGGATATGCAACCTGTACTTGCGAGTTCTAAACCTATATTTATGTGGGAAATGGTTGAAAAATTAATTATTTTAGTTTTGTGTGGGTTTATCTTGATTTTTTATTAGCTTAATTTTTTAGGTTCTTTTTTATCACGGTTTTGAATACCTTTTTAAATAATAAGTTTTATTAAATATATATTAGTTTAATGAATGAATTATTATACTAGGTAATTAAAACTTAGTAATGATAGGGTATCTATTATGACTAGTAACGGAGTATGGAAAAAATTTTATGTAAGATGTAAAAAAAAATTATATATTAATATAATTTTGGAGTGAATTTTTTATTGGAAAAAAAAAGGTATCTATTAAATGTTTATCTTATAGATAAATTAAGACAAAAAATTATTTCATTGTAAAATGAAGCACATTTTTTAAATGTTTAAGTACAATATAAAGATAATCTAAATGTAGATGTTTACTACATTTACAATAATGAAATTGTATAATTAATATACGTATCATTAAAAAATAATATAAATGTTATCATTTTTCACTTTCTTATTTTTACCTTGGGCAAGTTTGTTATGAAAAGTATTGCATTATAAGAAATGCTTATGCTAACCAATTCCACATACTAAATGTAAGTATTATGAAAATGTACACTCAATTTTAAGATGTGGAAATATTTGCATTAAAGTGGAATCGCTTAATGAGAACAATATTCATGCAATAATAGTCTTATATGCACCAAAATTATATATATTTATTTTGCACAACACAGTACTAGGTTATAGTATTTTGTAGTGTATATATGGTCTATTCTTATTATATGATGATCACATTAAAAATTAGATTTCATTGTACATGATAAGTTAGATGCATTTTACAATTTAGTATTGAACATGTAAGTCTTTCTTATATAAATTAATATAAAGTAAGTTCTTTTTTCAAGATTAAATTCAATGAAAACAATATCAATGTCATTGTAAAATCAAATAACTACATACATCATGTATGAAAACATTTAAAAAAATTAAAGTGGTGTATATCCATGTCAAAAACTAAATCTATAAGGTGTAATTTCGTTTATCCTTATTATGAAGGAATTAATACATGGCTTGAAATTAGATGATTAAACATTTAAATGTTTAAAAAAATGATCCTTCTAAATATTTAATAAATCCTATTTTAGAATAAATTTACACTCATAGTATACAACACACTACAATTTGTCACAATATCTTGTAGTATGTGTTTATTTTATCCCTATTTATTATATTATATCTCTAAAAATTATATAATAATTTTTGGCCCTTTATTTTTAGGTTCATATTTTATAAACAATACTACTTATTGTTATTATTATTATTATTATTGAAAAATTTGTATTATAAAAAAATTGTTGAAACACATCAATATAAAGATACTTTTGTAGTACATTATGTACATTTCAATGTATAGTATTTACAAAAGACAACTGAGAACTTAACTATTTTGAAAAACATAATTCAAATTACATTACGTACATTTCAATGTATAGTATTTACAAAAGACACCTCATAACTTAACTACTTTGAAAAATATAATTCAAAATTAAAACTAGTATATCAAAAGAGAGCTTCATCATGAATTACTTCCATAAGGTTGACCAAATTTGACTTCCCGAAATATGTTTTGTTTGATATTAAAGGTGAGTGGCCAAGTCCACTAAACCAAGTGTCCTGAGTTGAGAATTAAGAAATGGACTATAATGCCACATCCTTATTAAGGACAAAGGTGCCATTTTTTTGTGAAATGGCAATAGACACTAGTAGGTCTACTTCAATGTTGTTGTTTATCAAAACATGATAGAAATTAAGATGGGGAATGAGGAGGAAAAATATATTAGTCTAACATCTAAAGGACTAGTTCATTTTATCATGTGTTTTATGATTAGCAGTGAGTGTCCAATCACTTTCAAGTTTAGAATGTTAAGTAACTTAGTGATTTTCAATCCTTGATATAATCTTCCCTGAGTTGTAAATAAACCCATGTATCTATATTCCTTTATAATCCATTGAAAAATAAACCCATGCATTTATCTTCCTTTATAATCCATTGAAAAATAAACCTTAACTCCGTAAATATTCAACTACCAAATTTCCTCCCTGAGTTGTAAATAAACCCATGTACCTATTGTCCCTTATAAATAATACTTATTATTACTTACTCAATGAGTTGATTTTATAACACTCTCATCTAAACGTTATATTTTTAGGTGATATTATATGTTTAATTTTGTCATAAATTTGGTGAGAAATTGTTGAATTTGCATATTTGAGTGCTTAAGATTGTTCAATGTGAGTGCCCTGGGGTTTTTCAGGAATCTATTTATGCATTCATAAATTATATATACTTATTTTGCACAACATATAGTATAGTGGGTTATAGTATCTTGTAATGCATCTATTCTCTATTCTTATTATATGGTGATCTCATTAAAAATTAGATTAATATTTTCATTAAAGTTGAATCGAGTAATGAGAACAATGTCAATGCAATAATAGACTTATATGCACCAAAATTATATATACTTATTTTGCACAACATATAGTACAATGGGTTATAGTATCTTGTAATGCATCTATTCTCTATTCTTATTATATGGTGATCACATTAAAAATTAGATTTGACTGCACAAGACATGCTAGGTTCATTTTACAATTTATATTGCACAACAAAGTGTACTAGGTTATAGTATTTTGTAGTGTATATATACTCTATTCTTATTATATGATGATCGCATTAAAAATTAGATTTCATTGCACAAGATAAGTTAGGTGAATGTTACATGTAACGTCATTCCTATATAAAGTAATATAAAGTAAGTTTTTCTTAGGCATTGAATTCAATGAAAACAATATGAATGTCATTGTAAATTATGCAGACTAGTGTGTGGTATGGGGGAAATGTCACGTTATGTTAATTGACAACAAACAAATAACTACTTACATTGTGTATGAAGACATTTAAAATATCTAAAGTGGTGTGTAATTTATTTTATCGTTAATATGAAGGAATTAATACATGGCTTGGAATTAAATGATTAAAACATTTAAATGATTAAAAAAATATTTTTCTAAATATTTGATAAATCCTAGTGTTGGCCCTTGACCAAGTTTTGGAGATCCTTGGTCAAGTTTGACTTATTTTAGGACTTCGACAAGCTGGTCGAAGGTGGAGTGCAAGTCAAAGCAGAGATCGCGGGATCTTGGCCCCTTGTTCAGAGATTTTTTGGTCTTGGGCTTATGTAACGAGTATGGGGATGCTGGCCCATGGGTTTACCCATGTTTAGGCCCTTTTTTTGTAATGTATAAATAGAAGTCTAGGCGATGTAAGGGGGTGTGATACCTTGCTGAAGTGCTAAAGTGCTAAGTGAAAATTGTAAATGCTTCGTGCATGCTGTGTTGAGAACTTGCAATGCTGAGTGAAAGTAACTGTAAGAGACTGTGTAAAGGCTCTGTGCTGAGACCTAGCTCGGGGAAGGAGGATCTAGCGAAGTGCATGCAAATATCCTCTCCTATGCCGAGTAGGATTTTTTGGCTCTGTGCATGTAGAAGCTTGACAGAAGACAATAATAGAGAAAAAGAGTTGGTGGACGTAGCCCCAGGCTCGGGTGAACCATATATATCCTATGTTGCTATGCTTTGTGCGATGTATTGATGTGTTTATGTGTTTACTTTCTTAGCGCTTTGATATAGATAAATGATAGATAGATCTGTTGATGCTCTGTGCTTAATAATGTGAATGAATGCTAGATCTAATCTATGTGGATATGTTTAGTGCTTGAATATATTGGATCTGTGTGAATACTGCGTTGGTTTTTTGTTAGGGTTATCTATGCTGTAAAATAAAGTTGAATATCAATGAACTATAACTACTAAGTGCTTGTTAAGGTGTTATGACCACAGATCTGTGTCCCATCTAAGGTTGCATACATCTGAGTCTTGCAACCACCCCTACCTCTACCTTGGGTGAAACTTCATCTGCTTCGCAAGTGTTTCCAAAAGGGCTGGTAGTTATGGTTTTGTTGGTGTGATCTTGAGCATTGAACCCTGGGTCTGCCCCTGTGCCAACAAATGGTTTCATTATCGAGACCGAAACTGTGATTGTTGGGAACTGAAGAAAAGAGAAAGCTCTGTGCATAGATCTGTTGCCCTAGTGCGTAGTACTCTACTTGACTGTAAAGCTCTATGTTAAGAAGAGAAGTTCGATATGAAGAAAAGAGGTAAGATCATAAAACTTTGTCCTCTGATAAAGGTAAGAATAGTGAAAAGTTTTGATTGAAAAGACAAGATAAGTGGACATTTTTGTTTCAAAAGTATGGATCTAGGCATGTTTGATAAATTTTGTCCTATCTTGAAAACTATGGCACAGCTAGAAGACAAAATATTTGATATGAATCGATCTGATAGAAATGATGAAGTATATGTTATTCTTATGTATAGAAAGAATTTTTGGACTAACAAATGGATGAAGGATCCTAGAAAGAATTTTTTGCAGGTTAGCTACTATGATCCTAGTGCACAGTACAGGAAAGGTTGGGGATTATTTAAAAGAAAAGAGGATTAACCCTCTGTTATAGTTGCAGAAGACCAGGACATCTTGCTAAGGAGTGTCCTTGTAGAATATCTAGTTGTATTTGTTGTAAATCTATGGAACATGAAGTTTTGGATTTCCCTAGAATGATTGCTAAGGTTGAAAGAATGAATATGAAACAAGAAAACCACGAGGAANAAGAAAAAGAGTGCATAGAAACAAGAATAGGAGACTTCGACATTGACTTTGTCTTGGATGAAGAAACACACATGAATATCATGACAGAAAGAACCTGGGAAATTTTAGGAAAGCTTGCTATGATTCATTCAGTGGGAGGAATAGGATTATTCAGAGGAAATTTGATAACCCTATGTGGAAGGATCACCCAGATATCTATGAGTGCTCATGGAACTTCGACAAAGGAAGATTTTGAGGTTGTTCAATTTATTGAGAACAACGCCCCATTTTCTATGTTACTAGGAAAAACCTAGATTGAGAAGGATCAGACCAGAAGAAAAGAAGAGGAAGCCCTAGAAAAGAAGAAGCAAGAACTAAGAGACTTCATGAAGAAGAGGATAGTAACTTATTGAAAGAACAAGAGGACTAGTCGAAGCTGCTGAGGACCACAAACTTGGATGTCGAATTTGAAAGAACACAAGAAGACTCACAGAAGAATGGAGCACCTACCCCATACAGAGAAGAAGTATTTCCCTTAAAATTTATGGAAGAATCTCAACAAAAAGAAGTTACTATGCCAAAAGGAGATAAGAATTAGGATGGAAAAATAAATATTGAGACAGAGATCACAGGGAAGAAGGCTTGAAAGCTCAATAAGAAGAGAGAAAAGATAGAAAAGTTGTAGAATGTTCCAGAATGGACTTCGCAGAAGGAAGGTTTGCAAAACTGGGACTTCGTCAGGATATCAGAACAACGCAACATGGAACTTCTCCATGGAGAATAAATATAACTGTTGAAGGCATTATAACCATTAGAACGACACTTCTGAACATTTAGAACAACAGTTATGACTAGAAATATTTCCATCAGACCGTTGGGACCATGCTGTAATGGACAGAACCACTTGATGAAGAACTCTCGTCCATTGGAGAGATCTGTTACATCGTTGTCTACTTAGTCCGTTGACTGTTGCACCGAAAATGATTTTTCGAATCATATCCAAGCCAACTCATTGCTACTATGCTATGTCTATTTAGATCGACACTTGTTCTATTGCTTTGATCACTCATTCATCCACCAGAGTTATCCGATTTGAGTGTGCATGTCGGATGAACTCATTGTCGTAGAGAAGTCGGTCGAAGAATTTCTCATCGATTTAATGGCCAAAAAATTAATGTCTGTAGGGATTCAGGCCTCATCGACGAGAGGAGTGCAAGCCTCCCCATCGACTACTCACGGATCTGGACCATCTCGAGTTGCAAATGAGAAAAGAACCAATCATCGAGATGACTTGGCGAATGTGAAGTTAATCCCTACTATCCTGCCCGATTACATCCTGCCTCTGGTCAGCATGGTGAGTCGTGATAGTGTCACGAGGAACTTTGATTACACCCTGGTTACTACGTACCTCCCGAAGAGGATACGTGCAGTTCGAATGCAGCAGGATAAAATCGTGACATTGAAATTTAGAGACTTCAACCTAGGGGATTGCAAGAATTACAGTATGCTTGCTCCTGACAGATACTTGACTAAGATGAAGGGGAAGAACTTGAAAATAATCCCCCAACCATGGACTATGGACTTCGTGAAGTCCACCATCCTGAATGTGATGAAGATTCCACATTTTGGAAGGCACCAAGAGGTTAATGCGTGTGTTAAGATCCTTTTGTCGTGCTTCCATGGTGGTTATCTATGGCTAGATAGGAGTATCACATTCGATCCGATGTTGATCCATAGGATCACTGGATTGAGCATGTAGGGACCCGGCCCACAGGACTTCTACCCAGGGAAGGCTTCAGATCACGCATTGGCACGGAGAATTAAGGACACATATGGCGATGTAGAAAAGGGTGTGCGAGGCTAAAAGGTAGCTTCCATCCATAATGACACAGTGCACCTGTCCTGCCAGCTGATTGCAGGAAATATGGTGAGAAAGAATAGACCTATGTAGGTCACAGGGTTCATTTTTGACCTAGCCAGAAAATGTATAGAAGGACTCCAAATGAACTAGGTGAAGTAACTAGTCAACTAGCTAGAATTGGATTGTCGCGAAGCTTAGGATCAGGGCTACCAGTTCCACTTTAGCTAGTTATTGATCCTCATAGATTTTTCTTCTTGGGAGATGCCGGAAGGTGCGACCTTCCTGGACATTGATTCATTCAAGCCACTCATTTTGAAGTTCACCATGCTCTAGTACTCGAGTGATATGGGAAAACAATGGTTGTCGAACGCAGTATTCCACACATACTATCTCCAACTAAAGAGGGCTATTGGCATTGTCCCTCACATGACACTGAACACCCTGCACTGGTTCAGACCCCTCATGAATTTTCATGCAAATCGACACTTTATTTATATCACTGCATGCACAGACGAGAATAAAGAAGAACTTCAGTCATGCTATAAGCTCACAGAGGAGGACCTCAAAGAGATAACTAAGGACTGGTCTGCAGAACTCCTTATCCCTACTGACCCCGTAGAAATGTATGATTATAAACTAATTGGAAGCTCATAGGCCACCCATGAAGAACACGATACACCTGTACCTAGAAGAAGGAAGAAAACCGAAGAGGTACAAAACCAGAGCAGTGCTTCAGAAGAAACTGCTTCAGAATCACCTGGAAGAGGAGGTGATGACCAAGTAGATAAGGAAGAGACCAACGGAAAATAAGATCAACAGAAGCAAGGCGAAGTAACACCGCCTAGGGATCCTTTTGATGAGGGCGATCCCTCTAAGAAAAGGAAGGTTCCCCCCATGAAACCTACCTCGCAGAAGAAATCCAAAGCCATTAAGACTAAGCTAAAGATTGTACTCACGATCGATGACTTTGACTCCATCATCGCAGCCGTATCAGATGATTCACAGGATATTATGTATAACAATGAAGCCAAACAAGAATCCATGTATGAAACAATTGAGACAGAACTTATAGGGGTATGACAGGCCCTTCAATACAACCGCGCAGTTTCCACTGTTGCCTCGCCACCAGAAGAACCAGAGTTGGGAGGTGAGCCTGCCCAACTCTGCAAAATAGTTGATGCAACTGAAGCTCGTCTTCATCGAGCGCAATAAGAGAAAGAACAAACTACAGTGGCCCTAAAGCAAGAACAAGAGAAAATGGTAGAGCAACGTCGAGTTGCGCAATAGGATAAAGATGACATCCACACCAAGTTCGAAGAAGAGAGAGTGCAAGTCATGCAAGAGAAAGAGTAGTTACTTGTAGAGCAGCTCAGAGTCAAAGAAGCAGTCAATAGAGAACTTTGCTTTGTGACTAGCTTAGAGAAAAAGGAGGAACAACCAGTAGAGCATCAAGTAGCACAACTTGCAGAATCTATCCAACAGCTTCAACAGAGAATCGCAGAACTAGAGCTACAAACAGTGCCAAGCACTCCGCAAGAAGTGTGAGACCAGAGAGAAACAAATTCCTCGAGTGCAGATGAAAGGATCAAAGCATTAGTTGTGGAATGTAAACAACTAAGAATTCACAGTGCACAGACTTATGAGCACCTGACCGAGAACCCTGAACTAAAGACACTTGAGTCACATCTCCAGAAGGAAAAGAAGCAAGCAACAATAGTACAAGCACAATTGAAACTCCTGTTAGCTGTTAAGAGGATGAAAAGATCCCAACAACAGTGCACTTCTCAACAACGGGTCCATGTCATACAAAGCAGAGTCATGGAAGTAACTCAAAATCTCCAGCCAATCCAGGATGCAACTTGCCTAATGTTTTAAGAGATTTAAGATCGAGGAGTAGAGCTGGAACAAGTAGTCATTGTAGTCGAACAAAGCTTAGAGGGACCTGTCAATGAAGCAGTTATCCAAGAGTTTGTTGAGCAGGAGGCATTGGTGCAGCAACAGGTCAAAGCAGCTCGAGCCAAGATTGAGGCTTTTGAGGTAGAGCTACCCATATCATAGTGACTCGGGACAAGTCATAGGTGAGTGTTGGGGGCCTATTGGCCCTTGACCAAGTTTTGGAGATCCTTGGTTAGGTTTGACCTATTTTGGGACTTTGACAGGCTGGTTGAAGGAAAAGCACAAGTCGAAGTAGAGATCATAGGATCTCAGCCCCTTATTTAGGGATTTTTGGGTCTTGGGCTTATGTATCGGGTATGGGGATGTTGGCTCATGGGTTTACCCATGTTTAGGTCCTGTTTCTGTAATGTATAAATAGAAGTCTAGGCGATGTAAGGGGGTTTGATACCTTTCTGAAGTGCTAAAGTGCTAAGTGCAAATTGTAAATGCTTCGTGCATGTTGTGTTGAGAACTTGCAAAGCTGAGTGCAAGTGACTGTGTAAAGGCTATGTGCTAAGACCTAGCTCAGGGAAGGAGGATCTAGCAAAGTGTGTGTAGATATTCTGTCTTATGCGGAGTAGGATTTTGTGGCTATGTGCATGTAGAAGATTGACAGGAGACAATAATATAGAAGAAAAGTTGGTGTATGTAGCCCTAGGTTGGGGTGAACCATGTATATCACGTGTTTTTATGCTTTGTGCGATGTATTGATGTGTTTATGTGTTTACTTTCTTAGCGCTTTAAGATAGATGAATGATAGATAGATCTGTTGATGCTCTATGCTTAATAATGTGAATGAATGCTAGATCTGATCTATGTGGATATGTTTAGTTCTTGAATATATTGGATCTGTGTGAATACCGTGATGATCTGTTGGTAGGGTTATCTACGTTATAAAATAAGGCTGAATATTAATGAACTATAACTACAAAGTTCTTGTTCAAGTGTTATGATCACATATATGTGTCTCAGCTAAGGTTGCAAACATCTAAGTCCTGCAACCACCCCTACCTCTACCTCAGGTGAGACTTCATTTGCTTCGCAGGTGTTACTGAAAGAGTTGGTAGTTAGGGTTTTGTTGGTGTGCTCTTGAGTGTTGAACCCTAGGTCTGCCCCTGTGCCAACACCTAGTTTAGGATAAATTTAGGCTCATATTATACAAGAGGATACAGTTTTTCATAATATCTTATAGTATATATGTATTTTATCCCTACTTATTATACTATATCTCTAAAAATTATATAATAATTTTTGGCCCTTTATTTTTAAGTTCATATTTTATAAACAATACTATATTATTATTATTATAGGAGGATTTATATTATAAAAAGACTATTGAAACACATCAAAATAGAGAGACTCTTCAATGTTGTTGCTTCTCAAAACATGATAGAAATTAAGATGAGGGAATGAAGAGGAAAGATGTCTTAGTCTAACATCTAAAGGTTCATTTTATCATGTGCTTTATGATTAGCAGTGCGTCTCCAATCACTTTTAAGTTTAGAATGGTAAGTGATTTAGTGATTTTCAATCCTTATATAATCCTCTCTGAGTTATAAATAAACCCATGCATCTATTTTCCTTTATAATCCATTGAAAAATAAACCCATGCATCAATCCTTGATATAATTGTTATAACCCTAAACTGCTCTAAACATGCATACAAACAGTGAAACTCTGCCCATTTCACATCCCCTCCTTGCCCCAAGTAATTGCAGCCCCTTTTGTGAGAATTGCCTCAGAATTCCCCAATTTGCCTTTCTTCCTCTATTAGAAACCCATTTTACTTCCCAAGAAGAAGGTTGAGAGGAGAAGTCATACGGTGGTGCACTTGGAACTTGGTGAAGAGGAGCCCAGACCAGGTATGCATGTGTAGAGCAATTTAGTGTTATACCAATAATCCATTGAAAAATAAACCCATGCATCAATCCTTGATATAATCCATTGAAAATTAAACCTTAACTCCGTAAATATTCAACTACCAAATTTCCTCCGTGAGTTGTAAATAAACCCATGCACCTATTGTCCTTTATAAATAATACTTATTATTACTTATTGAATTAGTTGATTTTATAACGCTCTAGTCTAAACATTGTCTTTTTGAGTGATATTATATGTTTAATTTTGCCAGAAATTGGGTGAGAAATTATTTAATTTGCATATTTGAGTCATTAAATCTATTCAATCTAAATGCAAGAGGATTTATCAAAAATCTATTTATGCATTCTTAAATAAAATTTAAACAACAAAAAATTGTGATTTCACAATTTTTCTATGTAATCAAATATATTAATCTAATTCTTAACTCTTATGATCAAAATATTAGTTTTTTATATTTTTCATATTGTTTTACAATCAAAATAACCATGAATGACCATACAAGACCCTCAAATTCCATCCCTAGTTCCCAACCCACCTAGAAAAAAGGTGGCTTCTCCCACCAATTCATAATCTCACGCCCTACTTCCCAACCCTTGCGAACAAGGGGCGGCTTCTCCCACCAATTCATAATCTCAGGCCCTTCGATCAAATTCACCCGTCCGCATTTTCCGGCTTCTCCCACCAATTCATAATCTCACGCCCTAATTCCCAACCCATGCGAACAAGGAGCGGCTTCTCCCACCAATTCATAATCTCACGCCCTTCGATCAAATTCATCCATCCTCATTTTTCGGCTTCTCCCACCAATTTATTATCTCAGCCCCTCGTTCAAATTCATCCATTCGCATTTTTCTTCTCCAGTGGCTCCCCTCGTTCAAATTCATCCATTCGCATTTTTCTTCTCCAACAGCTCCTCTCCCACCTCCAAATTCATCCATTCGCATTTTTCTTCTCCATCCGCTCCTCTCCCACCTTCCACTCCTTTCATTTCACATCCCAAGTTTCACAAGAAATACGAATTTAACATTGTCAAACATCATCATGCCGGTTGCTTCAAACAAATTTTCCTCGCTTCCAAATGACCTTCTGTGCTTCATCCTCTCTAAAATCCCAATTAGAGAGGCAGTCAGATGTTCTGTTCTTTCTCAGAGATGGAGATTTCTCTACACCCAAATACCCCAACTCACACTCTCTCCCTATCTCCTCTTAGGCCCGGTCACACCAGATCCATTTTCGATCACAAAGGTGGATACTATAATCTCCAACATTCTGCGATCGCATTCTGTACATCTAGAAGCTTTTTATCTTTTCAACGACACTGAAAGAACTCGCGACTATCCAATTAATAACCAATGGCAATTTACCCGACAAAGTGTATGCAAATGGGTGCAGTGTGCAGCAGACAAGAATGTCGAACACCTCAATCTCGGCTATTCCCCTGTACCAGAAATCTTACCTCCTTCCCTTTTCTCTTGTACTCGCCTCACTACGCTCACACTCTCCAAACACATTCTCACCCATATTCCAACCCATTTCTCCGGATTCAACCATCTCATTACTTGCTGCTTCCAAGACATGGAATTGACGGATGACTCATTAGCGTGCTTTACTTCTCATTGCCCGCTTCTGCAAACACTTGAAATAGATTACTGCACTGGCTTGCAGCAGCCTGCCATCTCCGCTCCCAACCTTTTACTTTTAGACATAAAGGTATATGATGGCTTAGATGTTTTAACAGTCGACTGCCCGGAAATTCAAACTATTCGGTTACCCATGATAGATGATCTAAGGGTGAACGGGATCTTGTTTCACGAGATTTCCTTTGCGGTTGTTGAACTAAAAATGCATCAAGGAAGAAATGTGATTGGATTGGAATTGGAATTGGATTCGAGTTTTGGTGAGGAAAATTACAATTTCTCGCCGCAGAGGTTTCTTGAGATAGTGGGGAGTTTCAAAGCCTTGAAAAAGCTGGAGACCCACATTTCGCCATTGCTTGAAAGGGAAAATGAGCTGGCTGTTCCTCTT
>JASDQU010587387.1:69134-97756 GCA_032191745.1 Picea mariana | reverse complement strand
GATAGGTGTTTTCACATTTGCAATTGTGAAAACTGAGTCGAAATTGAATTGTAATGGTTGAAGAAAACGAGAAACATGTCCATTAACACAATGCGACAATGATTTGTCATGATACCGCAAGGGGTGTAGGCAGCTTTCGAGAGTAATCGAAAAAAATTGGGTTGGCTGCCAACAAAATCATTGCATCACGAACTTATAAATTGAAACCATATAAAAGAAAATGCAAAGTGAATAAAGGTTTGGTGTTTTGACAAATGTATGACCTTTAGTGAGTTGGAGGTGAAAAAATTATGACCATATGAACAAAAGGATTCATAACAATTCAAAAGATCATTTTAACACTATCAATATGACTTCCAACTCAAGGTTTTCACGCTTGCAGTCTTGAAAATGAAAACGAAAGGCATGTGTGCGAACGTGAAAGATAATAGTGTCGTTTCCTTTAAAGAATTACGACAAATATTGAGTGTTCAAAACCCTTGTGTAGGCAGCTTGTAAGTAAAAGATAAAATTGCAAAATGGTTGCCAACAATGGAGACACACTGGTAGAAGCAGTTATCTCTGCCAAAAGAAAAAATCCAGATTAGGATAATGAGAATAATTCTAACTCAAAAACAACCAGAAAATTGTTTAAACATCATCATTAATCATAAAAATTCTAGCTGTGCTTAAAAGATGAAAACTGATGACAATCTTAATAAAAGCGAGTCATGATATTAAAGATAAAATCTCCAATACTGTTGACAGAGCCACTGCTGCCAGCAGGCGTCCATAGCCTTGACAGGGTTGCCATTTAACCCACTCTGATATCTGTATCCTTCCAAGAAGTTCCAGATCAGAATAAAGGACATTTTAAGGTCAAGAGATTCCATATTTGTAAATTTTCATAGACCTGACATTGCTTCGCTGCCAGCGGGATTGTTTAGTACCCCGACAAAGTTATCATGGCGTCATGCATGCATTTACCCGCTGCTAGCAGACCTGTTCAGTATCCCGATGGGTTTACAAGCACTTCCCACAACTCTTTTAATGATTTGTTTGGTTTTTAAAGATATATAATTGAGCGGGGTGACGTTGAAAATTATGATATTTTGGACATATTTTTACAGACCTTGAGAAAGATTTTTAAACTGTCCCTTTTTTAAGATCTAGAGATAGTTTATTAATAAACCAACCTTCAGAGGCAGGGAGACACCTTCTGAGTTATTCCCTTAAGGAATAGGGACAACGTAAGAAGAAAATGGATGATTGTGCCAGGCTTCAATTATAGATTGGAATCAATAAACTTCTTTCAAACAACATGCTTTCTTAAACATGGCTGTAAATATCAGAAGCATATCACAATTGATGTTTAGACAAACTTTTAGCAGTCATTTTAGAGAAAAATTTTTCTGTTTTCTTTGTCTGAATAGTTCATAATGCAGGTATGCGTGTTTCAAAAAGAAAGACTGATAAGCATAAATGGAAACAAAACACACCAGTGAAGAAAAATTGGAAAGCAAAGAAAGCCAAACAAAAAAATATGTACAGAAGGTGCATCTGAAAACCTCATGCAACAAATCCCTTGGGAGACTGAAAGAAAGTAGGAAAATCCTGTTTGATGGGAAATAAGTCTTACTCGTGGTACCTTGGGTCAGGGTTGATTCAGATTTATTTATCTCTTTACTTTCCATTTAAGATTTTCATGATGATACTGCGTTTTTGAAAACAAATGTTCAACTAAAAGTAAAGAGAAAAGGATCAAGGGGACTTCCCTGACAACAACCGTATTATGGTTCTCGTGGTGCGCCCACTTGCGTTCATGACTGCATTATTACAAAGAGAAATAGTGAAAAATACAACTGAAAGGAAAACCTATTCCTAAACCTACCCTAACTATTAAAAAAATCAGGATACTACGTGAAGTCATGCTTCCAATGTAGCCATCGGAGTAACTCCAATCCTGCAACGGAAACAAAATCAAACATTATTAATAAGAATGGTAACATAAACATATCACACTTACCTTCATAATAATCATCTAAAAACGAATTAAGCATGATCTTACCATTTCCTTGGATATTCTTGTTGTATGAATCCTCCAGCCATTGCGCAATCTTGTCATGATAAGGGTCATAATGGCATGGGCGAGTGTAAGTAGGTTTGAAAAACTTGTTAGGATTACGAGGAAATGAAATAACCATTAGCCGAGGCTGAAATGCCCCATCCTCCTGACAGTTCTCTAAGTGTTCATTAATTTCTTCACATGGAGGATCTAAAAGAAATATGTCATGCCTACTTCCAAGATACTTAGGTAAAAAGAAAGCAAACTCAACTTTGTCTTTATTATGAATTTTTTATATATATGAATATTCAAGCCATCCTAAGATCCTGTCACAAAAATGGGGATGCAAACCACGACTTTGATGAAACGAATATATCAATGGGAAACTCATCATAGGAGGTGTTGTTCCCGAGTCTGTACTTAAGGCTCAAAAGTACAGTGTCAAGGCATCCGAAAGTGGTTAAAAGGTGGAGAAGGGAGAAACGTCAACCATCGGAGAAGGAAACTAAGGGAGATTTCTTCGTAGGCATTGTCTGGCTTTGAACTGTTCCTGGATAGTTATGTCTCGTTCAATGGCTGCCTATGATTGTACAAGTTCGGCCCGGTTAGTTGCCGTTTTAAGGATGGTATCGAAGAGGTTTAAGGCGATGTGTGTTTGGTTCGATAGTCCGGGTTCAACGTTAGGTTGGGTTGGTACAGGAACTGTCATGGGGGAACAACACATGTAGGAAAAACTTCAAGAAAGGTTAAGTGCTGTCTCAGTTTAGTCTTATAGAAGAGAATTTACAGTTGCAGAATTAACAATGGATGCAAATCTAAGGCTCGTTCCCGTAACTGTATTATATTTTAATAAAAGGGGCGAGATGGGAGAAAAACATTGAGCCATTTACAGTGTCAGGTTCCTACTAGGGGAAAATCTCACGAAGTAAATGGGAGAAGAAAATATGTAAGAAAATAACCGATGTAACAAAAAATACATGTAGAATTCCGAAATTGCAGATTGGTCTTACACCGCTGATAGCTGGTGCAGAGGAAAGGAAATAAACAATTACAAAAAACCCCAATTTATTTGTTATAGTAGTGGTCATACAAAAGTATAATGAAGAACATCAATTATGAATATGAATTGAAATTGAAAAATGAGGAACAAGAAAGCAAACTTGTAATACAGTAGTGATGGAATTGAGAATCTCGGATCCGCTTGTATTAAATCTCAAGGTAAAAACTCTCTTACAAAATCTCAAAAAGGGTCTAGCCTTGTTTATTTCTTTCTGGGGTATATTTATACAATTTTTACAAGGAAGGTAGAATCTCAATAGTTGCAAAATTTCAGTTATGACAGAGAAGAAAGAAATCGCTCCATTTCTCCTACTCTGTCTTCACTTGGCGCCAGGTGTTCATCGTCGCGTGGACTTGGTGCAAGCGATACATCTTTCCACTAGCTAAGATACGAGCCGTGAAGGCTCTGCTTGACAGCTGGCCTCGACGAAGTAACATTCTCGAGCTAACTATTACAACTTGTCCTCCATTTGTGCACCGATGATGTCGAGGGAACTTAGTTGCACGCTGGGTTTGATCATGTGCTTATCAACTTGGGCCATGTCCACCATATCTATTTGAGAGATATCGGCCGAATCTCTCTCATCCTTTTCTTTCAGATCAAGTGAGATCTGTTCCACATTCATTTGCATCAATGCTTCTACATCGCCTCCACTGTCAATACCCAACAACTCTCCATCTATGGAATTAAAAGCTTCTTCTAAAGAATTGGTTACCTTCTGGGCTTGCTCCCTGCCCAGGGAAATGTTGTGCTCCCAATCCTTTAATAGAATATTACCTCTGGTTTGTTTTGGGATGGCAAGCCCGGGAGAACCTGCCGAAACTCTATTATTCGTGGCTATCACTGCCTCCTGGAAGGTAACCCGAGCCGCTTCTACATCCCTTTCTTTGGCAACCAGGTTCTTGGAAACCTGATTCACCAACAAACAGTTTTCCCGGATCTCTCCTATCCTGGCGAGCAAACTCTGCTGAGCCGAAGAGATTCTACTCCGAATTCCAATTGCCTAGGATTTGAACATCTCCATGTTGATCATTCTGCTTTCGGTGATCACTGCCCGAGCCTGCAGCTCTTCAATCAAATCCCTCTTTTGACCCGCCTGTACCCGACCGTCTCGGACCACTAGCTGTGCTTGCTCTAGCTTGGTTTTGAGCACCTCTATTTCATTTTTATCAGCCATTCGGGCCAGCTCTATGTCCACGCTCACCTGGCCTTTAGCATTTTCTGTGGCCGAAGCCAATCTGGCCTCGAGAGTCCTGATCAGGCGATTTTTCCTTTTGAGTTGGTTCTTTAAAAGTCCGACCGAAAATTCATTCGTCGATGCATACGCTCCTAGCGTCCTTGCGATCTCCGTGGAAAATTGCTCATTCTTTTTATTTTTTCCATCGGTCATAACTTTGAACTTCTTAGCAGTCGACTCTCCCTCTTGGTAGAACTCCCTTTTCACCACCGCTTTTCTCTTTTTATCAAAGAAAAATTCATTCGGAGGAAGTTCTTCTGCTCTTATGGGCTTCAGCTCCTCATTGAATATCCATCCTTCTTCGATATTCCCCTGTGTTCATTGTAAGGGGGTGATAGAAGTGATGGGTTCCCTGATTTGTTTTGCTGATTTTCCTGGAGTATTGACAGGACTTTGCCTTTTTGGTGGTTCTGGAGTCTTTATCTCAGTCTTCGGATTCTGTTTCTTTGGTAGGTCCGGAGTCTTTTCCTCTGCTTCGGGATTCTTCGTTTTCCCCTCCTTGTCTTGGTGTTTTCTAGGATCAGGAGTTGCATCCTTAGACCCTTTAGCATCTTTCAGTTCCGTCTCGGAAACACCTGGACTCCCTCCTCGCAACACAGCGGGAAGACAACTTCGTCTATGTTCCTGGAATTTCAATATAGCGGCTGTGTCTTCAGGTGCTAAGGATTGGATCCGGGCTAGAACTTCCTCATAATACCTCGCCCCTCGGAAAATGTCATCCGAGGGTGAATTCTCATGCTCAAATCTCTTGAGCCCACAATTAGCTAAATGGTTGCTCACAACCCTTTGTGGATCATGTTTCTTATACTCGATGGAGACCAAATTCAGGTCTTCTAGGGCTGCAGCCTCAGCTTTGGCATGCTCAAAATCTAATAAAGAATAAGAATTCAGCCGAATGGGAAAAGACAACCATACCTTCTTTGAGTACCCCTTTAATTCTTTACTCACTCCGCCAATTACTGTCTGCCGGGCGACCTCGCGACAAGCTAGCTTGTCGGGAATGAACAATGGCAGCGCATGTGGGGGAACAGAAGCGCCAAAAAATCTGAAGTACGAGAACTATGCCTCCACGTACCAGTTCGCTATGCCACTCAGATTTGTTGCAATGCTGTCTGAGATACGAGGTGGTGGGTGACCAAAAATGGCGATATGCAGGGGCACCATCACCCAGTTGAAAATTTCGTATGTGAAATTTTCTGCTTTATTTTCCCATAGATTTTCGTGATATACATGTATGGGTCTGTCTTCGGCCGGAGTCCAACCCTAGCTCATCAATGGAAAGGGTGTCATGGAACATATTTCATCCATAATATATGCTGACATGAAGAATGAGGACGACCTCCCATTTTCCTTCTGCTCCCGATACTCTGTGACCCGGTTGGCCAGACTATCCGAGAGTATCTTTGCCCAATTAAAAGAGCAACCTTCTACGACCCAAAACATTAGAGGCACCCACGCAATGAAAAAATACGATGTGTCCTCTCTCCCAAATAACCAACATGTCATCATGGCCACATATTTATACTGTGGCTCCAACGAAGTGATTGAATAAATGCCCTGGTCATTTGCTCTGAATTTCGCGGTGCATGAAACCTAATCCTTTATCAAACCAGGCATGGTTTTATCATATTGTGTGCACTCCTTATCTTTGAATTCCTCCAGGAACTCAGCGCCATATGTGTATTCAGACGTCATCGGGAGCTTATACATGGTTTGAATATGTTCCGGCCTAAAAGTCCCGACCGTGACCCGCTGCCCGTTCATGATAGTCCTGGTGGGTATGTCTATGTGATCCAATGCCCATCGGATCATGTCATAATATGGGAGCAACCGTGGTCTGGCTGTTACCCTGTGCATTCTGGATTGGACAACTATCTTATATTTAGTGTTTAGATCATCCTTTTCATTGTCATCTGAGTCGTCTGAATAATCCACCAATTCCGATTGCAGAATGTCTGAAACAAATGACCAGTTGGGGACTGAGTCGACACTTCGGGGTGAAGTTTCGGAGACATTGTTTGAGCCTTGTCCTGTGACCTCGACATTTTCCTTTGCTGCTTTCCGCGGAGCCATAGTTGAAGCTTGCGTTTTCGCTCTTCTGCGATAGAACTGCATATACATGCAGAAATTAGTTTACTCAGAAGTGATGAGCTCTGCATGCTTATGAAAATGCATTCATTATAATGAAATGAAACTCTTATATATATTTGAAAACTCGGTACTTTTCAAAATAAGCCTGTCAAATCGTAATTAGAAATAAATTTATTGCGTAAAATCCGATCTTATATGCGTAGATTTACCCTATTTCTCCATAAATGTCATAAATTTCTGGTGGTTTGACAGTCAGTCGAAGTATGGAGAGAAATGGCTACCTCGAGAAACATGCAAGCCTCGAGGCGCGGGATATATCTTGCTTTAGCTTAATTAATCCAATCCCGCCAATGCTAATCAATTTCTTCGCCATTCGTTATATCGTGGAATTTCTTTTAACAATTTGAGTCTCTAACTCTCGAGACTGCGAGGACCGATTTGGTTTAATTAAAGGTAATTGTGATTTGGAGGCATAATTAATTTTATAACTTTTTCATTCACTGTATCTCGATTCGATATTTCGAAGACAAGTTTCTGGGAGATTTATACGCCGAGTCGCGAAACCGCGAGAATGCGAATCAAGACTTAATTAAGGGGAATATAATCTTGAATTAAGTGACTAATTAATCATGTTATGATTACCTCGTGACTTCGTGAGTCGGGGTTTAGAAGCTGGAATTTTCGTAAAAGATAATGCCGAGTGGCGAAATGCCGAGAACAACTTTTACCGTGGTTATCTTTTTTGCCTTTGATCCTTGACATGGGTCATCCAGAAAGGACTTTGTGTTCTCGGCTCTCGAGGCTGTAAAAATAAAATTTTGGACTTGGCGAATGCCAAGGTGCGAAACCTCGACGACGTCTAATCGTGAGTTAAAAGATATTACCCTGGTTACTGTCTTGAGTGAAAATTTAAAATGACTTCGCCGTTTCGTGACTCGGGACGTGTGAATTCATGGGTTATAGCATCTGACCTGCGAGATCCCAAAGTAAAACAAAAAGGAGCGAACATTATTACGAAAGTGGACTTGTTTCGAGAGTAGAAAAACATCGCTGCTCACACGACCAGGTTTCATAGGTCTCATCATCTCGGAAGGAAAAAGAAAATCAACTTTAGATTTCAAGTATCAAATTGAAAATTGTGATCGGCCAAAAACAAAGGCGGCTCCAACATAGGCTCCAACTAGGGATCTTGCCTTCCTGTGAGGTGGGAAGAACAGTAGACCACGTCCCAATATTGGGTAAATGGAGTCAAAGCTCAATCGGACGGAAAAATTCCAAGGAAAAAAGGATCGAAGGGGGGAAAAGACTTCGTTTATTACCTCGAGAAGTTTTTTCAAAATCAGATACTCCTTTCAAACACAGCTGTAGTCCCTTTCACAATTTTCCCTTTCCCACTACTAACTTGGGTATGTTTTGAGACAGTGGAAACGACCCCAGGAGACTTAACAGATCTTGTGGCTCTCGGCTTGCATCAAAAGAATGAGATTATATATTTTTAATCGGGAAGTCCCGTCTGAATTTGGGATGTGGATCAGGTTTTTAGAAAGCATTGGGTACCAGTGTAGAATGATATTCATGTATAACAGCCTTACAGATATCTCAGACATTGCTTCACTGCCAGTGAGCCTGTTCAGTACCTCGGTGAAGTTATCTGGCCCCTTTTACTGAATTTCCTTTCACCACTTCGGAAAATATTTATGGATTTAAATGCTAAGACGAGGGCAATCATTTCTGAATTTCCTTTCATCGTCTTCTTGGACTAGGTGGGGGCAATCATTTCTGAATTTCCTTTCACCACCTGTCTTATAATTTATTTTTTGAGCGCAAAGATGGGGGCAATCAGTTTGTATCAGGGCTGATATCTGTGTAATATTTTGCATCAGAGGTCTGTCAACTTACTTTGATTACTTGGTACCAATCTTCCCTTGACCCTCGCAACACCTTCGTTCTTAGGGAGACAAGGAAAATAATTTTTTAAGGGGCATCCTGTTTGAGCAAGCTTTGATTCTTCCGATGTTGTTGAAAAACCTAGGAAAGTTAGGATCGCTCTAAACGTTCCTTCGCTTAGCAGGGGATCAAGTAGTTGTGAAAATCCGCTTTCTTTCCACAATCTATTTTGAGACTCAAGAGGCTAAAATGAAAACTTTTATTCCTTCGTAATGAAATGAAAAGATGGTATCTTGTCAAAAGTTAGACCCAAAAACAGGCAGGATACAGGGCAACGATTCATTGATTGAAAATACAGAAGGTCAAAACAGTTCGAGACTGGCTCTTGTAGATATCTTTGGGGACAGTTATGTTTGATTGACTGCTTTTAGATTTAGTGTATCATTCAAATTATTTTAAATCAAAGGGTATCAAGCCAAGCAATAATCCTGTTATCTAATAATTTAGCCGATATTGTAGTTTGAATGACGTTATGTTGGTTTACTTTGACAGTCTTTCATAACATGTGTATTGAGAAAGTCCACCTTTACCTTTTCTTTTCAATTTCTTTGTGCACTATGAAGCTACTTTTAGGTATCACCTGTTTCATGCCGATTTATTTCCGACACTGCCTTGCGAATTACTCTTCCTGTTGGCTTTGCAAGCAGCTAGAATCCTGTAAAAAGCAAATACGAACTTTATTCAAAACCTGTCAAAAAATTATGAACGAAAGCAAACAGAAAACCAAAGGGTGATGTTTTAAATAAAAATGCATGTATGTACACGAAAAAATCTTTTTTTTTTTTTTTAAATGGCAACTGTTATGTCATGTAATGTTTCAGATATCGCCCATTGACAGGGGCGCTGAGGACTTCTCTATCGATGTTTTCCAGCAGAAAGGAATTTTTTCCTTTCGGAGCCGAGACCCTGAATGGTCCATACCAGAGGTGGTCAAATTTACCATGCTTCGCGATTTTCTCTTTCCTTGCATCCCATCTTAGTACTAAGTCACTTGGAAGGAATTTCCGGTCCTTTGCCTTGAGATCGAACAATGCTTTCATCTCATCCTGGTACTTCTGCATCTTTTCATCGACTTCAACTCTATGCTGTTGAACCTCAATCAGCTGGTTAATTCTCCTGGTTACATGATTGGGTTCTTCATTTTGATCCTGCCATAACTTCATCACTGGCAACGTTAGGTTTATAGGTAGGACCACCTCTGTCCCATAGACCATTTGAAACGATGAAATGTCGATAGACCTTTTAGTGCTAATGTGGTTTTCCCATAATGCATATTTCAAATGCACATGCCAAGACCTTTTATTTTCATCCAGTACTTTCTTGATTATGTTCACCAGGCTCTTGTTAGATGATTCAGCCAATCCGTTCCCATGGGGGTAATATGCAGTGGAATGGCCGAGAACGATATTATACTTCTGACAGAAGCTGATCATAGCCATAGATTTGAAGGCCTGGGCATTATCGATAACTATCTTTCGGGGACATCCGAATCTTGACAAGATATTGTCTTCCAAGAAATCGATCACCACCGAGTCTGTTGCCCTTTTGGTTGGAATGGCTTCCACCCACTTAGTAAAATAATCCATAGCTGTTAGGATCCATTTATGCTGAGCACTGGAATGAGGATTAATTTCCCCTATGAAGTCTAGACCCCATTGTTGAAATGGAGCTTTAGCTTTTATTGGAACGAGTGGTAGTGCAGGGAGTTTATGTTTACCAGCGAATATTTGACAAGGGCTGCACGCGCGTACTTTGGCATTGACGTCTGAAAATAGTTTTGGCCAATAATCTCTGGCCCTCAAAATCTTATAGGCTGTGGCTCTCCATGCATGGTGTCCTCCAAAGACTCCTTCATGAAATTCCTCTATAACCCGTGGAGTTTCTGACTCAACCAAACAGACTAGCAGGAACCCGAGTGGATCTTTCCAGTATAGCTGGTTTTCGGCGATGCAATATTTTACAGCATGGAGTTTTAAAGTTCTGTACTTGGCTGGTGATAGTTCATTTGGGAATTTTAGGTTTAACAAGTAGAACACTATGTCTTTATACCAGCCCGACGATATAAACTTTTCCTTGACCTTACTTGGATCTGTCTGGTCATCCGGCTCGTGCAGGTGTGTGTCTCCGTCTTCTTCTTGGAGGCAATTAATATCAAGAGCTCTAAGATTCGACTCAGCTAAGAGTTTGTCCAAACCATGCCTCTTTATCAATTTAGTCGGCTTGACTTCCAGATTGAATTCTTGTATTTTAGCGAGCCATCGCCCTCTTTTTCCGTCACTGTTCGGCTGTACCAATATGTCTTTTACAGAACTGGTGGGCACATACGCGATTATTTTTGAATGCAACACATAGGTTCTAAATGATTTCAATTCTTTTACCATTGCGTATGCTTGTTTTTCCATTATGTCATATTTCAGTTCTGCAACTCTGAGGCTTTTGCTAAAAAATGCTATCGGTTGTTCGAACCCTTCTTCATTTTTCTGCAAGAGTACCGCGACGATGGTATGTTCAGAAGCAAAAGAGAAGATGAGGAAATCCTTCAGATAATTCGGACTTGCTAACACAGGTGCCTCGCTTATAACTTTTTTAATATGCATGAAAGATGCCCTAGCCTCGGTGGTCCAATTTACCCCGCTGTCCTTCTTCAACATTCCTGTAATCAGTTTGACAATCTCAATGAAATTGGGAATGAACCTTCGTAGAAAATTTATCTTTCCTAAGAATGATTGAATTTCTTTTATATTTCTTGGGATAGTGATAGTATCTATTGCTTCAATCCTGATTCCTTCCTTAGATACGACATGGCCTAGAAGCTTACCTTCCTACATAGCGAAATGTGATTTCTTTGGGTTCAGGGATATGCCAAACCTGCGGCACTTTTCGAAAGTTTGTTTTAGATGCATCAAATGTTCTTCATCAGTTTTAGAAAAAACCGCCAGGTCGTCGAGGTAAATAACTACGAACTTGTCCCTTTCTCCCACGAAAGCGATGTCCATAGCTCACTGGAAAGTGGCCCCTGCATTCATCAAACCAAAAGGCATTTTGTCATACATGAAAGTACCCTAGGGTGTGGTGAAAGTAGTTTTTTCCCTGTCTTGTTCATTCATAGCGATCTGATTATAACCAGAGAAACCATCTATCATTGACATTCGATTAGCTCCAACAACCTTTTCTAAAATATGGTCCATCTTGGGCAGCGGGTAATTATCTTTGAGAGACGACTTGTTTAAGTTTCGGAAATCCACACACAGTCTGATTTCCCCGTTCTTTTTCCTGACTGGAACTAGGTTAGCTACCCAGTCCGAGTATCTCAGAGGTATGATTATTTTTGCGTCCAAGAGTTTTTTAACTTCCTTTTCTATCACGGGTAACAGAATGGGGTTAATTTTCCTAAGCTTTTTCCTAAATGGTTTGACCCCATGCTTCAAAGGTATCTTGTGATCAATAATGGAAGTGTCATATGTTTTTAATTCAACATAGGACTAGGCAAAAACATCTTTATATTGTCTGAGTAAGTCTTTATACTTAACTTTCTCTTTGGGAGGAAGGAACTTCGATGTTTTTACCATCCGGGGTTCTTTTTCGGTTCCTATATCACAGTCCTCTACCTTTTCTGGTTGGGGCTGCAAAGTAGACTTTACAGGTACATCGTTCTGATCAAAAATTCTTTCCAAAGGAATCAATCCTTTGGGAATCTGATTGCTTTTAAGGACCAGCATACGATGATCCATAATTTTTTCTCGGAAGGTTTCAGGTTCCTCTCCTTCTTGCATGATCCACATAGAATCATTCTGATTTTCTTGGTCAGCATGAGTTTCAGAGAATTCACCTACTGCTGTAAGGAATTTCTTAATTTTTTCATCATCTTTGAAGACTTGCCAGTGTCAGATATTGTCTGGTATGGAAGGTTTGTATCTGATTTCAATGTGATACTTCAGTTTGAAGGTCGTGGGAGGAGATAAAGTTGAAGTTGCCTTTGCCAATGCATCAGCATGTAGATTCTCTGTGCGAGGGATAAAATGGATACTTACAGATGAGAAAAAAAATTCCGTGAGATCCCAATCACAATTCCTATACGCTCTTAGTCTGGGGTGTCTGGCTAGGTACTGTCGGTTTAATTGTTTTACTATCAATTCTGCATCACCATATACCTCCAAGTTTTTTATATTTAACTTTTTGGTAGCCTCTAATCCTAAGATCAATGCTTCATACTCGCATATGTTATTAGTGTAATCTATGTCCCACTGCAAATGGTAGGAGAAAGGAACAATGAAATTACCTTCAGGTGCCACCAAAAGTACTCCAGCACCTGCCCCTTCAGAAGACGAAGCACCGTCAAAATACACTTTCCAGACACCAGTATCACACAGATCTTTTTTCATGGGGTTTGACTCTTCTTGATTTGTATCAACTTCCTCCAAGAAACCATCCAGACCATCATCAAAAGACAAGATGCAATTTCCCAGATCCTGGTCTGCAATGTAAATAGGGAAGTTGTGCGGGTTTTGAGGGTGACTGACCATATATGCTAATCTTGTTTCTTTGTATAAATGAGTGAACTGACCACCGAACACAGGGATTATGGCATAAGTCATGTCTAACTGAAGAGAACCTCCCAACTTGTCCCCCCATGACCTAGATAACAACATGTCGTACTTAGGGGGAATATCGGCGATAACCACATCCATCAGGATACTTTTAACAGGGACTTGCGCCAGGGTAACTACTAGATCCTTTATCATCCCTATGCATTTAACCTTCCTCGAATCAAAAGAGTACAGATTTCCATAAGGTCTTGTGATCTGGAGACCTAGCTTCTCCATTATAATCTTGGGCATAACATTATGGGAAGCTCCGGAGTCTAACATACAATTCTGCAACAACTGGTCATATACATTCAGGGTGATATAAAAGGGATCAATGTTGTCTTTGGATCCTTCAAAATGGGGACCGAAAGTGATGTTAGGTCTATCATCTTCTAAGTTTATGACATCGGACTGGCTTTCTATCTCAGAGACACCTAACATTTTGGTAATTTGTTTGCGATAAACGGGGTTTTTTTCTAATTCCACCAAAGGGATTGGTATCTTAATTTTGTTTAACTCATTTTCAAAATTAAAAGCTCCGCTCACCTTGCCTGTTTCTCCGATTGAGACTTCCGAATTCTTTCTTTCTGACTTATTTTTCTGGACAGATTTATCATTCGTGGTCTTAGTTGGAGATGTGGCTTTACTTACGGGTTCAATTAGCTGTGTTTGAGTTCCAACTTTTTCTACCTCGGAATCTTGAGTGCTTACTCTTCTAGTTTTGTTGTTGGGTAGTGGGGTCTCATCCAAAGGAGGCTTGTAATCCTAACCTCTCTGAAGGATTTTCTTGGGTTGAATTGTTGAGGTAGGTTTATTCTTAGATCTCAGGTTGTACCTTGGTTGAAACTCATCTATCATTGTCTCATTTTCTGGTTGGGATTCACAGTTCTCGGTGTGATCACCCTCTTCGCTCTCATTTGGTGTCTCTGGCATATTTAGAGACTTTTCATAGTCTTCGCGAGTCAGATATGGTTGACTACAGTCATTACCGAAGTTCGTGACATCATTATCTGAATCCTCAAAGTCTTGAAAATCGTTAGCTCCTATAAAATTTTCATTCTTCAAGGGAGCTTGTATTTTTTGATCTTCCTTTTTTATTTTTCTTTGTTTATTAGGAGGGTTTTGATTTTTCCTGAAATATTTTTTGGGGTAAGAGTCAGCCTTGTCCTATTCGAGTTCCATCCGGGTTATTTTATTTGACAACTCTTTAATCACTCTGGCCATATCGTCCACCCTATCGTCTGAGGATCTATTGGACCCTGAAGGACCTGCTTTTTCTCTAAAGCGCTTCGGCTCTCAGTTTCCAGCCTCTAATCTAGCTTTAATTTTACCCGAAGCCATCATGTTAGACTCTATTTCTACCGCATCGTCCTGCATACGGTTTAAGGTGTCTCCCCTTTTCTCTCGCAAAAGTAGTGTGAAATCCGTCTCAAAAGCTCCGGTGAAAGTCACTTTGGCCACGGATTGGGATGGTTTGACCTCAACTGGGATTTTATTGTACATTTTGTTGAATCTCAGAATGAATTCCATGAATTTTTCTGAGTTCTTTTTCTTCAAAGACCCAAATTCGGTTAGATAATAGAGATGATCTTTTCGCTCACCCCATTTTCTGAGGAAAGCATCTTCCAAAGCATCATATGACAGGATAGAAGCTGCGGGTAGGCTCCGAAACCAAGTTTGGACCTGACCTTCAAAAGTTTGGACAAGGAGTCTCGAATATACATCCTCGTGCTTGATACTGAAGATATCTGCGAATTGGTCGAAGAAATTAATATGTTCAGCAGCGGCCAGATCTCCCTCCTCAGTGAATTTTGGTAAATTCTTTATGTAGTTTTCTAGAAGATCATGTAGGGGGACGGGAAATACTAAAGGAGCGTATCGGGCTGCAACTTTCGCAAAATCTCTGGGAGGGGGGAGGAGGCCCTTGACCTCCACCTCCTCCTAGAGGGACACCTCCACCTCCTCCTCCTAGAGGGACTCCTCCTCCACCTCCTCCAAACCCACCTCCTCCTCCTATGAACCCTCCACCTCCTCCTCCGGCAGTAGCCATTGTTGTTTGTGGAAATTTATAAAGGGGATTTTCGAAAAATAAGAGGGAAACTTTATTTTCTTCGTGAAGAGGAGACTCTAATGAGGAAGGATAAGGAATGCAAGGAGTTGGTTCCTCGGACTTGCAAGATATGGAATCGAGAAAACCGACGGGTGTGAGAAATGAGTGTGTAACACACTCTTCAGGATTTGGAGAAGTCGGGAAATTCAACTAAATATAAGACGGTGTTTTAAAAGCCGACGAACCTTCAAGAGGGCCCTTTTCCCTCTGTACCAAGGGGATTGTTGGATGAATATCACTCCTAATTTTGGAGCAGATTGGCGTTGAATGTTTAGCGTCAAAGCGAGGACTGAACAAGGTTGAGGGTTTGGGAGGACTTTCCGCCTTCAGTGATGGGATTTCAAGTTGGTAAACAGCAGTGGTAGGCTTAAAAGAGCCTCTCGCCTTTAGAATTTTTTTGGGATCGGTAACGGGCGTAATCTGCTCACCATCCAGGTTTTGTCTGATATTCCTTCGAATGAATGCCAGTTTATTTTTTTGTAGAGTCGCCAAGTGAAAGATAAAAATCCTTAAAAGGTCTGTACTCTTTGTTCACCATCAAAGGGTAACACTTTCAACGAAAAACAATTTTTCGTTTTCCCAGGGGAAAATATTTCGTAACTTTGGTCCCCGGCAACGGCGCCAGAAAGATGTTGTTCCTGAGTCTGTACTTAAGAATTAAAAGTACAGTTTCAAGGCATCCGAAAGTGGTTAGGATATGGAAAATGGAAGTCGTCAACCTTCGGAGAAAGAAACTAAGGGATATTTCTTCGTTGGGATTGTCTGGCTTCAAACTGTTCCTGAATAATTATGTCTCGTTCAATGGTTGCCCATGATTGTTCAAGCTTGGCCCGGTTAGTTGTTATTTTAAGGATAGTGTTGAAGAGGTTTAAGGCGATGTGTGTTTGGTCCAATAACCCAGGTTCAACGTTAGGTTGAGTTGGTATAGGAACTGTCATGGGGGAACAACACAGGTAGGAAAAAACTTCAAGAAAGGTTAAGTGTTGTCTCAGTTTAGTCTTATAAAAGAGAATTTATGGTTGCAGAATTAACAATGGATGCAAATCTAAGGCTCGTTCCCGTAACTATATTATATTTTAATAAAAGGGGCGAGATGGGAGAAAAACATTGATCCATTTACAGTGTCAGGTTCCTATCAGGGGAAAATTTCATGAAGTAAACTGGAGAAGAAAATATGTAAGAAAATAACCGATGTAACAAAAAATACATGTAGAATTCTGAAACTGCAGATTGCTCTTACACCGCTGATAGTTGGTGCGGAGGAAAGAAAATAAACAATTGTAGAAAACCCAAATTTATTCGTTATAGTAGTGGTCGTACTAAAGTATAACGAAGCACATCAATTATGAATATGAATTGAAAATGAAGAAATGAGGAACAAGAAAGCAAACTTGTAATACAGTAGTGACGAAATTTTGAATCTCGGATCTGCTTGTATTAAATCTCAATGCAAAAACTCTACTACAAAATCTCAAAAAGGGTCGCGCCTCTTGTCTTTCTTCCTGCGATACATTTATACAATTTTTTACAAGGTAGGTATAATCTCAATAGTCACACAATTTTTGGTTATGACAGAGGAGAGGGAAATCACTCCATTTCTCCCCTTCTGTCGCTATTTGGTGCCAGGTGTTAGCCGTTGTGTAAGCTTGGTGTAGGCGATACATCTGTCTACTAGTTGGGATATTAACCAAGAGGGTTCAACTTGATAACTGGCTTCGAAGAAGTAGAATTCCCGGGCCAACTGTTGTAGCCTATCCTCCATCTTTCCATCGATGATCTTGATGGCACATAGTTGAGCGCTAGGTTTGATCATGCACCTGCTAATTTGGGTTATGTCCACCGTGGTCAGTTGAGAGATATCGGTTGAATCTCTCTCTTCCTTTTCTTTCAGATCAAGAGAAATCTATTCCATATTCATTTGTATCAAAGTCTCAGCGTCACCTCCATTGTCGATGCCCAGTAGCTCGCCGTCTAAAGAATTTAGAGCCTCCTCCAAGGAATGGGTTATTTGCAGAGCTTGTTGCTTGCCCTCGGCAATATTATGCTCCCATTCCTTTAACAAAATATTTCCCCTGATTTGTTTCGAGACGGTGAGCCTGTGAGTACCTGTGGAAAATCTATTATTCATGGCTATCACTGCCTCCTGGAAGGCGACCCAGGCTGCTCCTGCATCCCTTTCCCTGCCAGCTAGGTTCTCGGAAACCTGGTTTACCAACACACAGTTTTCATTGATTGCTCCCATTTTGGCGAGCAAATTCTATTGAGCTGAAGAGACTCTGCTCCAAATTTCGATTGCCTAGGATTTGAAACTCTCGATGTTGATCATCCTGATTTCGGCGATCTCTACCTGAGCCTGTAGCTCTTCAATCATAGTCCTCTGTTGGCCCACCTGTATCCGACCATATCAAACCACTAGATGTGCTTGCTCGAGCTTGGTTTTAAGCACCTCTATCTCATTTTTATTAGCCATTCGGGCTAGCTCTATCTCCGCGCTCACCTGGCCTTTATCATTTTCCATGGCCGAGGCCAATCTGGCCTCGAGAGTCCTGATAAGGCAATTTTTCCTTTTGAGTTAGTTCTTTAAAAGTCCGACCGAAAATTGATTCTCCGATGCATACACTCCTAGCATCCCTGTGATCTCAGTGGTGAATTTCTCATTCTTTTTGTTCTTTCCGTCGGTCATAACTTTGTATTTTTTAGCAGTCGACTCTCCCTCCTGGTAGAATTTCCTCTTTACTACCACTTTTCTCTTTTTATCAAAGAAAAACTCGTTCGGAGGAAGTTCCTCTACTCTTATGGGCCTCAGTTCCTCATTGAATATCCATTCTTCTCCGATAGTTCCTTGTGTTGACTGCACGGGGGTGACAGAAGTGATGGGTTCCCCGATTTGTTTCGCTGATTTTCCCGGGGTTTCGACCCGGTCCTGCTTCTTTGGCGGTTTCAGAGTGTATGTCTTTGGTTCAGGCTTCTTTGTTTGCTTCCCCTCATCCTGGCACTTTCTCGAGTCAGTAGTTTCATCTTTGGGACCTTGAGTATCCTTCTGTTTCGTCTCGGAAACACCCGGACTCTCACCTCACAACACAGTGGGGAGGCAGCTTCGTCTATGCTCCTGGAATTTTAATACAGCGGTCGTGTCTTCTGGAGCCAAGGATCGGATCTGGGCTAGAAATTCTTCATAAGACCTCACCCCTAGAAAAATGTCATCCAGAGGAGAATTCTCATGCTCAAACCTCTTGAGCCCACAATTACCTAAATGGTTGCTCACAACCTTTTGTGGATCATGTTTCTTATACGTGATGGAGACAAAATTAAGGTCTTCCAGGGTTGCAGCCTCGGCTTTGGCATGCCCGAAATCCAACAAAGAATAAGAATTCAGCCGAATGGGAAAATATGGCCACACCTTCTTTGAGTATCCTTTGATTTCTTTACTCACCCCGCCAATTACTGTCTGTCGAGCGACCTCGTGACAAGCTAGCTTGTCGGGGATGAACAATGGTAGCACAAGCGAGGGAACAACAGCCCCGAACACTCTGAAGTATGAGAAATATACCTCCACGTACCAGTCCTCTATGCCACTCAAATTTTCCGCAATGTTGTCCGAGATACGAGGTGGTGGGTGACCAAAAATGGTGATATGCAGGGGCACCATCACCCAGTTGAAAATTTCGTATATGAAACTTTCCGCTTTATTTTCCCATAGCTTTTCGTGATATACATGTACGGGTCTATCTTCGGTCGGAGTCCAAGCCCAGCTCATCAATGGGAATGGTTTCATGGAACATATCACGTCCATAATATATGCGGACATGAAGAATGAGGACGGCCTCCCACTTGCCTTCTTCTCCCGATACTCTGTCACCCGGTTGGCCAAACTGTCCGAGAGTATCTTTGCCCAATTAAACTAGCACCCTTCTGTGACCCAAAACATCAAAGGCACCCACGCAATGAAAAAATGTGATGTGTCCTCTCTCCCAAATAGTCGGCATGTCATCATGGCCACATACTTATACTGTGGCTCCAGCGAAGCGATTGAATAAACGCCCTGGCCATTTGCTCTAAATTTCGCGGTGCGCANATTGTGTGCACTCCTTTTCTTTGAATTCCTCCAGGAATTTAGCACCATATGTGTATTCAGATGTCATCGGGATATTATACATGGTTTGGATATGTTTCGGCCTAAAAGTCTCGACCGTGACCTGCTGCTCGTTCATGATAGTCCTAGTGGGTAGGTCTATGTGATCCAACGCCCATCGAATCATGTCATAATATGGGAGCAACCGTGGTCTGGCTGCTACCCTGTGCATTCTGGATTGGACAACTATCTTGTATTTAGTGTTTAGATCATCCTTTTCATTATCGCCTGAGTCTGAATAATTCACCAATTCTGATTGCAGAATGTCTGAAACAAATGACCAGCTAGGGACTGAGTCGACACTCTGGGGTGAAGTGTCGGGGACATTATCTGAGCCTTGTCCTGCGACCTCGACATTCACCTTTGATGCTTTCCATGGAGCCATAGCCGAAGCTTGCATTTTCTCTCTTCTGCGATAGAACTACGTATACATGCAGGACTTAGTTCACTCAGAAATGATGAGCTCTGCGTGCTTATGAAAATGCGTTCATTATAATAAAAGGAAACTCTTATATATATTTGAAAATTCGGTACTTTTCGAAATAAGCCTGTCAAATTGTAATTAGAAACAAATTTATTGCGTAAAATCCGATCTTATATGCGTGGATTTACCCTACTTCTCCATAAATGTCATAAATTTCTGGCGGTTTGACAGTCAGTCGAAGTATAGAGATAAATGGCTACCTAGGGAAACGTGCAAGCCTCGAGGTGGGGGATATATCTTTCTTTATCTTAAATTATCAAATCTTGCCAACGTTAATCAATTTCTCGTTGTTCGCTACATCGTGGATTTTCTTTTAACATTTTGAGTCTCCAACTCGCGAGATCGCAAGGACCAACTTTGGCTTAATTAATGGTAACCGCAATTTGGGGCATAATTAATTTTATAATCATTTTATTCGCCATATCGCAACTTGGAACTTCGAAGACAAGTTTCTAGGAAATTAGTATGCCGAGTCGTGAAACCGCGAGATGGCGATAATTAAAACTCAATTAAGGGGAAGAAAATCTTGGATTAGGTGATTAATTAATCATGTTATAATTTCCTCGTGACGTCGGGAGTCAGGGTTTAGAAGCTGGAAACTTCGAAAAAGATAATGCCGAGTGGCGAAAGGCCGAGAACAACTTTTACCATGGTTAGCTTTTTTCCTTTGACCTTTGACATGGATTATGAGAAAGGACTTTGCGTTCTCGGCTCTCGTGGCTGTAAAAGTAAAATTTCAGACTTGGTGAACGCCGAGGCGCGAAACCCCGATGACGTCTAATCATGAGTTAAAGGTTTTACCTTGGTTACTGTCTTGAGTGAAAATATAAAACGACTTTGTCGTTTCGTGACTCAGGACGTGTGAACTCATGGATTATAATATCTGACTTGCGAAGTCACGAAGTACAACAAAAAGGAGCAAACATTCTTATGAAAGTGGACTTGTTTAAAGAGTAGAAAAGCATCGCTTTTTACGTGACAAGGTTTTATAGGTCTCATCATCTTGGCAGAAAAAAGAAAATCAACTTTAGATTTCAAGTATCAAATTGAAAATTGTGACAGGCCAAAAAACAAAGGTGGCTCCAACACCACCCGAGAACCCACGATCCAAAAAGTGTCTACGTATGGAATGTAGAAGCTAGACATGCTCATAGGCTCATAATACACGGGAAGAAAAAAAGGGAAAACAGATGGAGGAGTCCATGGTGGAATTATGGAGCAAGGAAATTTTTAGTGGAAAATGTATCTCACGGAACAAGAAGCAGTATAGTTCAAAAGCGCCAACCCGTCAACCGCGGGCATAAAATTGACTAAATATGAAAAGGAATAGTGGTTGGTCAGATTCGTCATGCGAGGATATAGATGGATATAAATATATTTCAACATGCCATCATTGGAACCGATGATCATATAAAGGCGACTAAGTATATAACTAGAAAGGGATAATACATGGAAGAAGACAAGGTCTCTCCAGAAGACACATAATAATGTTTATTAATGACAATGTTTTCGAATCCCTAGTGGGTTCTCACTAGTAAAAGCATAAACTGTAGATCAATGAACTTCTTTGGCTGCAACATGTATATGACGGAACAAGGGACATAGGCGCTAGATACTGCCAACCCGGGGCCTAGTGGCCAGATAATTGGCAAAGTATTGGCCAAGAGAAAGGTTTGATATCTATTTCAATAGTATTCATACTAATATGTATTAATGGAAAAAAAATTGATATTGATTTGAATAGTATTCATACTAATATATATTAATGGATTTTTTCTCTTTCAAATGCAAATGATTTCCCAATTTCCAGGATGCTCTTTGGTTCACAAATTTCGTTGAAACCACGAAAGTTTTGACTGCAAGATGTATATAATGCAACAAGAAACATGATTTTGCATTGTGGTTTCAACGAGATAAATTCCTTATCATCTATTCATCTTGTATTCCTTGCAATGACATGAGAAAACGTCGACTCTCCATAAACATTAATACCTAAATTAAATTAAATGTAATCAAAATTTGGTGTGATTTAACTAAGCAAGGCAGCTTCAGATGTTCCTTCATTAATGCCAAGATTTTCCAACCCCTAGTGAGTTATGACTAGTTAAAGCATACATTACAGATCAGGGAAGCTCTTTGCCTGCAAGATGTATATGATGAAACAGGCAACATAGTTTTTTCAATACCACAAACCCAGGACCCAACAGGCAGATAATTGCCTAACTTTTGCCCAAGAGGAAGTTTTTATATTTACTCCAATAGTACTCATATTACTATATATGCATGGATATTATCAAATAGAAGAAGCTGCAATATATGCAAGATATTGAATAGGAACATTGCGTCAATACTTGATTTTCCTTGTTGTAAATCATTAGTTCATTCTATTTATGGGACTCGAAGAATGAAAGTAGGATGGGTTCTCCAATATATTTATTTAAGTATAGGGCCACCACCACATAAGTATGGCCTATGACAAAATTAATCTTCAATGTAAAATTCAAGCAACGAACATAGTAGCCTTTATTTAAATTCAAGCACTAGGCAACATAAAGAAAGGCTTGTCGTCCATGTTTAACAACACACAGGGAAAAAAGGCACAAAATAAAATGAAAAGAAATACCAGAGATTGGAAAACACTATAAAAAAAATAAACCACAATTATTCTATATTAAAATAATATGAGTTACAAAATATAGGTAAGATTATTTGCCACAATGATTGTGACTTGGCCTGGTGCCGACCCAAAAACAATATGTACATTGATGAAGCTTGTTCACAGTTTTCTTGACGATCAAATTCTTTATTCGCAAAAAATGAGTTGAATATAAATTGTAGGTCTTCGACTTAATTGGTACTGGGAACTAGATCTATCCCAGTTTTATGAATAACTTATCTCTTCCAAATATGGCCTGCTTGCAATCGTTGGTTATTCAACATTCTATTATTTGCGAACTATTAATTTCCCTCTGTCATCGAAAAATTGGGGTTTAAGGTGTTTTCCTTGCAATGTTCCCAACCATTGACATCTGAGACAACTTAGAAATGCAATCCAAGCCAAATTAAAAGTTGAGGGAGTCATTTTATGTGACATTAGCTATGGGATGGGAAAAAAATTCAAGTATGTTGTCCCTATTATTCTTCTTGTATTCGATCATCTGTTTGGTCAAAAACCTTTCCTGAAGATTTGTACGTTGAAATTATTTTCTTTATTATAGTAAAGTGGAAGGAACGTCCAAGCCAGCTACAAAATTTTATTATGTTGAGGCACATGACTTGTTTGGACAGCACAGTTCTAGCAAGTGTATCAAATGGTGTAGATTGCATCAGAATATATATTTCGTCATAGTGGTGGAAGATATGGTGGCCAACATAAAGGTATGGAAGTTTTGAAGGTGACATCAAATATGTGGAGACTGCAACTGCATCTAGAGGAAACCAAAGAAAATTTTACAAAGAACATGGTTGTCTCTTAATCTGGCTACCAAACCCAGAAGTAGCTCAACAAACTTTGAAATAGAAACTTTTGTAATGATAATATTTCATTTTATCCACCCATAAAGTTTATGCTAGCCGCCTCTGGTTACATCTTTAAATGAAGCCATATTTCGCATCATTTACAAACATCAGAGACCATTTTTGCAACCCACGGTAAGTGTTACACCCCCAACAAAGAGAAATTCTTATAGGATCTGCAGAAATCGATAAACTTGCCAAATATTTGTTGTTCGAAGAAAATATATACTTCAACGAGGAAGTATTTTGAACATGACCTGAAAATCCATTACAACTCCTAGCAAAAAAACAAATAAGTTCAACAAACAAATCTCAAGGCAGGATTTTCAAACAACTAAAGCATCCAATATAGGGGGCACACCTACCAGAAGATACTTGTTCTTCACGTCACATAAAACCAGTCTCTCTTCTTTAATTTGGGCCTCAATCGCATATCTAACTTGTCTTACATGTCCATGACCAGAAACATTAGAACGAAGGAACCGTAAAGCCCAACTCTTTGATAATAGAGAGAAATGAAAATCAATATTTAAAAGCAATGTTGGACGAAATTTCATAGATTTTGTTTTAATTCATGTTAATGACATATGTTCTCGATATTTTTTCTTATTAATGCCAATATTTTCGAATATGTACCCTGAATAGTGACTAATAGCACGTATCAACATTCCACAATATTAAACAGGGAAATGACGTCAAGGCCTCTGTTGGTGACACGTTCGTGGCCTATGCTGAAGCCTTTAAGAAAACTAAAAGAGGAATTATTATTTTTACAAATTAAAAATGCAAGCAAAATAAATTACCAGATCCCATAATATTCTCCTGTCTATTCATTTTAATGGGATATGTCCTCAAGATTTCCGCTTATTAAAGGTTAGCTTTTTGAACCTGTCTGGTCGGTTGTGACTTATCAAAGAATAATTAATGTCTATTGTGAATGGCGAAAGGTAGTTGGGATGGAGGGGAGAGATAAAATATTTTAAATTTTTTGAACCCGGAAAGGCGTCAAACCGCCAAACTTTGAAAACTGGACTAAGTATGGAAAGGTAGGTACGATAGACAAACTCATCACAGGAAGAGGCATGATTGCAAGTTCGAGGAGTGCGGGGTCGGACTGTAGAGAACGAAAGTTCTTGGTGCAAGATGTACACACCGAAAATGAGTTTCCATAGTTCGATAACACCTATCCACGAAGCTGCATCCAAAAAAATGGCTAAGTATGCAACTGAATGACGGTCGGTCATAACGGCCACAGCAATGCGAGAAACTATAGAACCAGAAATGCAGTTTACAAGAGGGAAAAAAAGGGAAATAACAACTATATCGCTCTCACAACAAAACGTACTCTCATAACTATGAAACCATAGTAAAACATAAACCATGGAAAAAACATCGCTAGGAATGAAATATGATTTAAGGCCGACAAACTCTGGTTCAACGCGTAAGAGGTGCAATTTACATCGACTACAAATTTGTTTCTATGTTATTTTATATCAATAGTATTGGATGGAGAGTCCACTGCAAAAGAATGTAATAACATATCCAACCACGGATGCAGCATCCCAACATTGCAAACCCTAGGCAAACAAGAACAAGCAGCAAATAACAACCCATTTAAGAAGCACCAAAAGCCCCAACTGTAGCTGCAGGAGCCGAACCCTACAAACTCGAACCAAACAAAAATAAGCAGCATGCAGCGAAGAAAGAAGAAATAAGCAACCAGTCCACCAGGAATGATGCAGTTCCAATTGCACTTACACAACCCCAAACGTGCAAACTACAACAACACCAACAGGAAAACAATAACAACAACAACAACAACCAAATAATAAATCAGTGGGGATGAAAAAAAACAAGCATCAACCACTGAACCAACAATGTCACTAAAGCATAAAAATAAACAAAAAAAGGAAGAAAATGTATTCTAACAAGCCTACTAAGTAAACATTAAACGTTGCCAATCCTGTTAGGTAAAAAGTATGTCAGAAATGCAAACTCAAATTAAACAACAATAAGAAGCACATAGGGATCAAAGAATCAATCAGCAACCAGTCCACCAAGAATGACGCAGTTCCAATTGTAGTTGCACAACCCCAAACGTGCAAACTTCAACAACACTAATAGGCAAACAATAAAAACAACAACAGCCAAATAATAAATCAGTGGAGATGCAGAAAAAAACAAGCATGAACCATTGAACCAACAATGTCGCTGAAGCATATAAATAAATAAAAATGGAACAAAATGTTTTGTAACGAGCCTGCTAAGTAAACATTCAATGCTCCCAAGCTTGTTAGGTAAAAAGTATGTTAGAAATGCTCTGTAAACATTTAAAAAAAGAATGCAATGTGGAAGCTCCCTGATTTATCCCAATTTTTTTTATAATTTATGTAACAATAGTTCCAACAATGGAGAATGTATTCGAAGGCAAAAATTTGGATATGACATCATATCAAACATTTCCATAAATTCGAGAAGAAGATATAAGAAAAGAATCCCCAAGAAGAGACACAAAGACACCCTCAATAATGACTCAAAAGAATCATCCTCGGGAACTGATTATTGGAAATAAAAGAGATGGAGTACATACAAGAAGACAAATGTTGTATCAGACAGAAATAACACTTTTGTCACATATTGAGCCCAGCTCAATCAAAGAGGCATGCAAATATGAGAATTGGGTCAATGCTATGAATGAATAATTGGACCAAATTGAAAAACATCAAACTTGGGAACTAGTTCCAAGACCAAAAAATAAGAATGCCATTGGAACTAAATGGGTGTACAAAAAAACGGTGCATGAGAATGGTCAAGTAATCAGGAACAAAGCCAGATGGGTATTTAAAGGGTATGCTCAAGTTCAAGGGGTAGACTTTGAAGAAACCTTTTCCCTATGGCTATATTAGATGCAATTAGGATGTTCTTATCCTTTTCGAGCTACAAAAAATTTAAAGTATACCAAATGGATGTCAAGTCAACATTTCTCAATGGACACTTAGAAGAGGAAGTCTATATTGAGAAACCAGAAGGATCTCAATTAACTAACAAAGGATACTATGCATGTACACTAAATAAATCACTCTATGGGATAAAACAAGAACCCAAAGCATGGCATGTGTTAACACTAGAAGTCACCACTAGATTGTGGCAGAGGTAAGCCTAGTACCCATCAGTTTTTATGTCACAATGAATAAATATAAAGGGGGTCTAATGGATGAAAACTTAGGATGATATCTCTTTAACTCAGAAAACTGGGTTGGTATGTACAAGCAGATGATTTCTTGATCTAACTTTAGACATTAAATTGAAGCAAGGGTGAGCAGGAGGAATAACTTTAGGAGAAAATGTAAAGGTCTGCTATGGACATCCGGTCTTCCAGCAACCTAAGGAGGAAAAGCTTTGAATGCAAGATCCTCTTCGATCCAAAACTTCAGGAATCTGAAAACATTATAACAACACTGCAATCAAGCATACATCACAATATAGTTACAACACTTGACTGGACCATCCATGGCCAAGTCTTTCAGTCTTAGAGGCAAAAGAGATGAAACAGAAAGTTGACTTTCATTAAACAATAAGTCTCAAATTACACACATGACCAAAGAACTAGAAGTTTCATTAAAACTTTACAATCGGGAGCTTAGCTCTACCATCGATGCTAAACAAAATGGAAAAAATGCCTACATATACTCAAAACTGGCTCCAAATGCCTGAGACACGATCATGTCATGCGTTCAAGGCTTTGGGTTGATGATCTTATTTGTCAGGTTGCATATGCAGACGTTGGTCAGACTACCCACACAGTCTCTATTAGGATATTTAGACACTTAGGATTTAGTTAAGATCTACTTGGTCTAATATTTCGTTAGGTAAAAGTGTGTTTCTTAGTGTGTTTCTTTAGTATGGATTAGTATGCATTTGTAGTTAGGAAATATGACGGTCATGATATGTTCCTGACATAGAGTGATCCGACGATTCATACTCTCCTCGATCTTAATGGCCATTGATCCAAGGCTTAACACTATATTGGTCCATGATATCTATTTAAAGAGCATGGAGGGTCATTTTCTGATGATCGATTGTGAGAAAATATCTTGTAAAATCTCTCTGTAATTGTTTTCTTTGCATTAATAAACTGCTCCAAGTGGTCATGTTGGCTGGGGCTGTAGATGTTTCCCCATAGGGGTTATACCACATGAAAACATCAGTGTGTTGATATTTGATATGTTTATTTGAGTTGTTACTGAAGGTGTTCATCCTCTGTTGGAATACCTATGTTGTCGAACATCGTATCAGAGCCTGTTTGAAGACCCACTCCTATTAAAGATCGAGATCGTGAAGCCAAGTTGCCTCATCTCCACTTTCTATCATTTTCATAAATTTCTAGGCTGAGAGGACTATTCCATTGCATCTAGAACACTCGTTTCATTCAGGAACACTTTTTGTTTCACTCGAAAAGGTTTTCTTTTGCCCGATATACGACCATTACAGTCAGATCCGAAGGTATAAAGCCTGAATACGCATTTTTAAAATTTCTACGAAGTTTGATTTCGATTTTATTTTGGTTCGTATTTTTTATTTTTGGGTTGCTACTCTTTTAGATCTGCGTATTCCCTTTGCCCCATGCCCTGTGCGATCTCAGAAAATTAGAAACAGATAGGAAAAGGTGCATCTTCTGGGTAAGCTAACCGAGATCTAACCCTTGTTGTCACCGAGAAGCAAAAAAATTTTCTTCTGTGAAAAGAGTTTTTTTTTAGCATGCTCTCCAAGGCCATCTTCCACAACAACAACACCCCTAATCCTCCTTCTGAACATTACAATATGTTTTGCTAGACCATTTGGTTAAAACTTGCCTTATTAAGTAAGAGGTATTGAGTTCAAGTCTCTCTTTTATTACTTTTTTTGAAAATGTTCATGCTAAAAATTGTAAAGTACATTTCACTTCAAGTCTAAAAGTGAATCACTATTAGTTTTATATTTTATTTTAGAGTTATTTATTTTTCATGCAACTTTTCTGTTATAAGGTAACTTCATTGTAAAAGTGATCCCCACTTCTCTTTATAAAAGTGGGTCACTTCATAAAGCAGCTTACACTATCACGTGGTTATTTGGTTACCGTTTATGCCTTTTTTTTAAAAGGGCGTAACTCACACATCGGAAGTCCCTTTTCAATGCCATTTTTTTTAAAACCGCATAAATTTTTGAGATATTTCCATCCAGATCATTAGTTTCAGTTTTTAAATCCAAATTATCTGCATATTTAATATGGCTTCTACAAGTAATGTCTTTCTTACCAACAACAACTACTTCCAATGGGAATCCCATATGGAAGATTTATTAAGAAGTAAAGGCTTGTATCGGATTACCTTGGGAAAGGAAATAGCACCCAATGATGATGATAAGAAATCCAAATGG
>JASDQU010587387.1:51788-69084 GCA_032191745.1 Picea mariana | reverse complement strand
GGTAATTATCTTTGAGAGACGACTTGTTTAAGTTTCGGAAATCCACACACAGTCTGATTTCCCCGTTCTTTTTCCTGACTGGAACTAGGTTAGCTACCCAGTCCGAGTATCTCAGAGGTACGATTATTTTCACGTCCAAGAGTTTTTTAACTTCCTTTTCTATCACGGGTAACAGAATGGGGTTAATTTGCCTAAGCTTTTGCCTAAACAGTTTGACCCCAGGCTTCAAAGGTATCTTGTGATCAATAATGGAAGTGTCATATGTTTTCAATTCATCATAGCACTAGGCGAAAACATCTTTATATTTTCGGAGTAAGTCTTTATACTTAACTTTCGCTTTGGGAGGGAGGAACTTCGATATTTTTACCATCCGGGGTTCTTTTTCGGTTCCTATATCACAGTCCTCCACTTCTTCTGGTTGGGGCTGCAAAGTGGACTTTACAGGTACATCGTTTTAATCAAAAAGTATTTCCAAAGGAATCAATCCTTTGGGAATCTGATTGCTTTTAAGGACCAGCATACGATGATCCGCAATTTTTTCTCGGAAGATTTCAGGTTCCTTTCCTTCTTGCATTATCCACATAGAATCATTCTGATTTTCTTAGTCAGCGTGAGTTTCAGAGAATTCGCCTACTGTTGTAAGGAATTTCTTAATTTGTTCATCATCTTTGAAGACTTGCCAGTGTCGGATATTGTCTGGTATGGAAGGTTTGTATCTGATTTCAATGTGATACTTCAGTTTGAAGGTCATGGGAGGATAGAAGGTTGAAGCTGCCTTTGCCAATACATCAGCATGTAGATTCTCTGCACGAGGGATAAAATGGATACTTATAGATGAGAAATTTTTTTCCATGAGATCCCAAGCACAATTTCTATATGCTCTTAGTCTGGGGTGCCTGGCTAGGTACTGTCGGTTTACTTGTTTTACTATCAATTCTGCATCACCATAGACCTCCAAGTTTTTTTTATATTTATCTTTTTGGAATCCTCTAATCCTAAGATCAATGCTTCATACTCGCAAACGTTATTAGTGTAATCTATGTCCCACTGCAAATGATAGGAGAAAGGGACAATGAACTTACCTTCAGGTGCCACCAAAAGCACTCTAGCACCTGCCCCTTCAGAAGACGAAGCACCGTCAAAATACATTTTCTAGACACCAGTATTACACAGATCTTCTGTCATGGGGTTTGACTCTTCTTGCTTTGTATCAATTTCCTCCGGGAAACCATCCAGGCCATCATCAAAAGACAAAATGCAATTTCCTAGATTCTGGTCTGCGATGTAAATAGGGAAGTTGTGCGGGTTTTGAGGGTCACTGACCGTATATGCTAATCTTGTTTCTCTATATAAACGAGTGAACTGACCACCGAACACAGGGATTGTGGCATAAGTCATGTCTAACTGAAGAGAACCCCCCAACTTGGCCCCCCATGACCTAGATAACAGCATGCCATACTTAGGGGGAATATCGACGATAACCACATCCATCAGGATACTCTTAACCGGGACCTGTGCCAGGGTAACTACCAGATCCTTTATCATCCCCATGCATTTAACCTTCCTCGAATCAAAATAGTACAGATTTCCATAAGGTATTGTGATCTAGAGACCCATCTTCTCCATTATAATCTTGGGCATAACATTATGGGAAGCTCCGGAGTCTAACATACAATTATGCAGCAACTGGTCATATACGTTCAGGGTGATATAAAAGGGAGCGATGTTGTCTTTGGACACTTCAAAATGGGTACCAAAAGTGATGTTAGGTCTATCATCCTCCAAGTTTATAACATCAGACTAGCTTTCTAGCTCGGAGACACCTATCATTTTGGTAATTTGTTTGCGATAACATGGGTTTTTCGCTAATTCCACCAAAGGGATTGGTATCTTAATTTTGTTTAACTCATTTTCAAAACTGAAAGCTCCGCTTACTCTGTCTATTTCCCCGGTTGAGACTTCCGAATTCTTCCTTTCTGACTTATTTGTCTGGACAAGTTTATCACTCATGGTCCTAGTTGAAGACGTATCTTTGTTTACAGGTTCGATTGGCTGTGTTTGAGTTCCAACTTTTTCTACCTCGGACTCTTGAGTGCTTACTCTTCTAGTTTTGTTGTTGGGTAGTGGGGTCTCGTCCAAAGGAGGCTCATAAGCTTGTCCTCTTTGAAGGATTTTCTTGGATTGAATCGTGGAGGTGGGATTATTCTTAGATCTTAGATTGTACTTTGGTTGAAAATCAACCATCATTATCTCAGTTTCTGATTGAGATTCACAGATCTCGGTGTGATCACCCTCCTCACTCTCGTTTGACGGCTTTGGCATATTTAGAGACTTTTCATAGTCTTCGCGAGTCAGATATGGTTGACTACAGTCATCACCGAAGTTTGTGACATCATTATCTGAATCCTCGAAGTCTTGAAAATCATTAGCTCCTATAAAATTTTCATTCTTCAAGGGAGCTTGTATTTTTTGATCTTCCTTTTTTATTTGTCTTTGTTGATTAGGAGGGTTTTGATTTTTCCTGAAATCTTTTTTGGGGTAAGAGTCAGCTTTGGCCTGTTCAAGTTTCATCCGGGCTATTTTATTTGACAATTCTTTAATCACTCTAGCCATATCGTCCACCCTATCGTCGGAGGCTCTATTGGACCCTGAAGGGCCTGCTTGTTCTCTAAAGCGCTTGGGCTCTCGGTTTCCAGTTTCTAATCTAGCTTTAAGCTTGCCCGAAACCATCATGTTAGACTCTATTTCTACCGCATCATCCTGCATACGGTTTAAGGTGGCTCCCCTTCGCTCTTGCAAAAGTAGTGCGAAATCTGGCTTGAAAGCTCCGGCGAAAGTCACTTTGGCCACGGGTTGGGATGGTTTGACCTCAGCTGGGATTTTATTGTACAGCTTGTTGAATCTTAGAATGAATTCCATGACTGTTTCCAAGTTCTTTTTCTTCAAAGACCCAAATTCGGTTAGATAATAGAGATGGTCTTTTCGCTCGCCCCATTGTCTGAGGAAAGTATCTTCCAAAGCATCATATGACGGGATAGAAGCTGCGGGTAGGCTCCGAAACCAAGTTCGGACCTGACCTTCAAAAGTTTGGACAATGAGTCTCGAATATACATCCTCGTGCTCGATACCGAAGATATCTGTGAATTGGTCGAAGAAATTAATGTGTTCAGCAGCGGTCAGATCTCCCTCCCCGATGAATTTCGGTAAATTCTTTATGTAGTTTTCTGGAAGATTGTGTAGGGGGACGGGCAACACTAAAGGAGCATATCGGGCTGCGACTTTCGCAAAAACTCTGGGAGGGGGGGTAGGCCCTTGACCTCCACCTCCTCCTAGAGGGACACCTCCACCTCCTCCTAAAGGGACTCCTCCCCCTCCTCCTCCGATAAACCCTCCGCCTCCTCCTATAAACCCTCCACCTCCTCCTCTGGCGGCTGCCATCATTGTTTGTGGAAAGTTATAAAGGGGGTTTTCAAAAATTAAAAGGGAATCTTTATTTTCTTCACAAAGAGGAGACTCTGATGAAGAAGGATAAGGAACACGAGGAGTTGGTTCCTCAGACTTGCAAGAGGCAGAATCGGGAAAACCGATGGGTGTGAGAAATGAGTGTGTAACACACTCTTTAGGATTTGGAGAAGTCAAGAAATTCAACTGAAGATAAGACGATGTTTTAAAAGCCGATGAACCTTCAAGAGGGCCCTTTCCCCTCTATACCAAGGGGACTGTTGGATGAATCTCACTCCTAATTTCGGAGCAGATTGGCGTTGAATGTTTAGCATCAAAGCAAGGATTGAACGAGGTAGAGGGTTCAGAAGGACTCTCCGCCTTCAGTGATGGGATTTGAAGTTGGTAAACAACAGTGGTAGGCTTAAAAGAGCCTCTCGCCTTTAGAATTTTTTCGGGATCGGTAACGGGCGTAATCTGCTCACCATCCGGGTTTTGTCTGGTATTCCTTTGAACGAATGCCAGTTTATTTCTTTGTGGAGTCGCCAAGTGAAAAATAAAAATCCTTTAAAGGTGTGTACTCTTTGTTCACCATCAAAGGGTAACACTTTCAACGAAAAACAAATGTCATTTTCCCAGGGAAAAAGATTTCGTAACTTCGGTCCCCGGCAACGGCGCCAGAAAGATGTTGTTCCCGAGTCTGTACTTAAGGCTCAAAAGTACAGTGTTAAGGCATCCGAAAGTGGTTAAAAGGTGGAGAAGGGATAAACGTCAACCGTCAGAGAAGGAAACTAAGGGAGATTTCTTTGTAGGCATTGTCTGGCTTCGAACTATTCCTGGATAGTTATGTCTCGTTCAATGGCTGCCCATGATTGTTCAAGTTCGGTCCGGTTAGTTGCCGTTTTAAGGATGGTATCGAAGAGGTTTAAGGCGATGTGTGTTTGGTTCGATAGTCTGGGTTCAACGTTAGGTTGGGTTGGTGCAGGAACTATCATGGGGGAACAACACAGGTAGGAAAAACTTCAAGAAAGGTTAAGTGCTGTCTTAGTTTAGTCTTATAGAAGAGAATTTACGGTTGCAAAATTAACAATGGATGCAAATCTAAGGCTCGTTCCCATAGCTGTATTGTATTTTAATAAAAGGGGCAAGATGAGAGAAAAACATTGAGCCGTTTACAGTGTCAAGTTCCTACCAGGGGAAAATCTCATGAAGTAAACGGGAGAAGAAAATATGTAAGAAAATAACCGATGTAACAAAAAATACATGTAGAATTCCGAAACTGCAGATTGGTCTTACACCGCTGATAGATGGTGCAGAGGAAACACAATAAACAATTACAGAAAACCCCAATTTATTCATTATAGTAGTGGTTGTACTAAAGTATAACGAAGCACATCAATTATGAATATGAATTGAAATTGAAAAACGAGGAACAAGAAAGCAAACTTGTAATACAGTAGTGACGAAATTGAGAATCTCGGATCCACTTGTATTAAATCTCAATGTAAAAACTCTCTTACAAAATCTCAAAAAGGGTCCAGCCTTGTTTATTTCTTTCTGGGGTATATTTATACAATTTTTACAAGGCAGGTAGAATCTCAATAGTCGCAAAATTTCTGTTATGACAGAGAAGAAAGCAATCGCTCCATTTCTCCTACTCTGTCTTCACTTGGCGCCAGGTGTTCGTCGTCGCGCGGACTCGGTGCAAGCGATACATCTTTCCACTAGCTGAGATACGGGCCATGAAGGCTCTGCTTGATAGATGGCCTCGACGAAGTAACATTCTCGGGCTAACTGTTACATCTTGTCCTCCATTTGTGCACCGATGATGTCGAGGGCACTTAGTTGCGCGTTGGGTTTGATCATGTGCTTATCAACTTGGGCCATGTCCACCATATCTATTTGAGAGATATCGGTTGAATCTCTCTCATCCTTTTCTTTCAGATCAAGTGAGATCTGTTCCACATTCATTTGCATCAATGATTTTGCATCGCCTCCACTGTCAATACCCAACAACTTGCCGTCTATGGAATTAAAATCTTCTTCTAAAGAATTGGTTACCTTTTGGGCTTGCTCCCTGCCCAGGGCAATGTTGTGGTCCCAATCCTTCAACAGAATATTACCTCTGGTTTGTTCTAGGATGGCGAGCCCGGGAGCACCTGTCGAAACTCTGTTATTCGTGGCTATCACCGCCTCCTGGAAGGCGATCCAAGCCACTTCTGCATCCCTTTCTCTGGCAGCGAGGTTCTCGAAAACCTGATTCACCAACAGACAATTTTCCCGGATCTCTCCTATCCTGGAAAGAAAAGTCTGCTGAGCCGAAGAGATTCTGCTCTGAATTCCAATTTCCTGGGATTTGAACATCTCCATGTCGATCAATTTGCTTTCGGCGATCGCTGCCCGAGCCTGCAGCTCTTCAATCAAATTCCTCTGTTAACCCGCCTATACCCGGCTGTCTCGGACCATTAGCTGTGCTTGCTCCAGCTTGGTTTTGAGCACCTCTATTTCATTTTTATCAGCCAGTCGGGCCAGCTCTATCTCCACGCTCACGTGGCCTTTAGTATTTTCTGTGGCTGAAGCTAATCTGGTCTCGAGAGTCCTGATCAGGCAATTTTTCCTTTTGAGTTGGTTCTTTAAAAGTCCGACCGAAAATTGATTCACCGATGCATATGCTCCTAGCATCCCTACGATCTCCGTGGCAAATTGCTCATTATTTTTATTTTTTCCGTCGGTCATAACTTTGAACTTCTTAGCAGTCGACTCTCCCTCTTGGTAAAACTCCCTTTTCACCACCGCTTTTCTCTTTTTATCAAAGAAAAATTCATTCGGAGGAAGTTCTTCTACTCTTATGGGCTTCATCTCCTCATTGAATATCCATCCTTCTTCGATATTCCTCTGTGTTGACTACAAGGGGGTGACAGAAGTGATGGGTTCCTCGATTTGTTTTGCTGATTTTCTTGGAGTATTGATAGGACTCTACCTTTTTGGTGGTTCTGGAGTCTTTATCTCGGTCTTCGGATTCTGATTCTTTGGTGGGTCTGGAGTCTTTTTCTCTTCTTCGAGATTCTTCGTTTGCCCCTCCTTGTCCTAGTGTTTTCTAGGAATAGGAGTTGCGTCCTTAGACCCTTCAGCATCTTTTGGTTCCGTCTCGGAAACATCCGGACTCCCTCCTCGCAACACAGCGGGAAGACAACTTCATCTATGTTCCTGGAATTTCAATATAGCGGCTGTGTCTTCGGGTGCTAAGGATCGGATCCGGGCTAGAACTTCCTCATAAGACCTCGCCCCTCAGAAAATGTCATCTGAGGGTGAATTCTCATGCTCAAATCTCTTGAGCCCACAATTAGCTAAATGGTTGCTCACAACCCTTTGTGGATCATGTTTCTTATACTCGATGGAGACCAAATTCAGGTCTTCCAGGGCTGCAGCCTCGGCTTTGGCATGCTCAAAATCTAATAAAGAATAAGAATTCAGCCGAATGGGAAAAGATGGCTATACCTTCTTTGAGTACCCCTTTAATTCTTTACTCACTCCACCAATTACTATCTACCAGGCGACCTCGCGACAAGCTAGCTTGTCGGGAATGAAGAATGGCAGTGCATGTGGGGGAATAGAAGCCCCGAAAACTCTGAAGTACGAGAACTCTGCCTCCACGTACCAGTATGCTATGCCACTCAGATTTGTTGCAATGCTATCCGAGATACGAGGTGGTGGGTGACCAAAAATGGCGATATGCAGGGGCACCATCACCCAGTTGAAAATTTCGTATGCAAAATTTTCTGCTTTATTTTCCCATAGCTTTTCATGATATACATGTATGGGTCTGTCTTCGGCCAGAGTCCAACCCCAACTCATCAATGGAAAGGGTGTCATGGAACATATTGCATCCATAATATATGCTGACATGAAGAATGAGGACGGCCTCCCATTTTCCTTCTGCTCCCGATACTCTGTGACCCGGTTGGCCAGACTATCTGAGAGTATCTTTGCCCAATTAAAAGAGAAACCTTCTGCGACCCGAAACATTAGAGGCACCCACGCAATGAAAAAATGCGATGTGTCCTCTCTCCCAAATAGCCGGCATGTCATCATGAGCACATATTTATACTGTGGCTCCAACGAAGCGATTGAATAANAACAGAGCATGGTTTTATCATATTGTGTGCACTCCTTATCTTTGAATTCCTCCAGGAACTCAGTGCTATATGTGTATTCAGACGTCATCGGGAGCTTATACATGGTTTGAATATGTTTCGGCCTAAAAGTCTCGATCGTGACCCGCTGCCCGTTCATGATAGTCCTGGTGGGTATGACTATGTGATCCAACGCCCATCGGATCATGTCATAATATGGGAGAAACCGTGGTCTGGCTGCTACCCTTTGCATTCCGGATTGGACAACTATCTTATATTTGGTGTTTAGATCATCCTTTTCATTGTCGTCTGAGTCGTCTGAATAATCCACCAATTCCAATTGTAGAATGTCTGAAACAAATGACCAGTTGGGGACCGAGTCGACACTTCAGGGTGAAGTGTTGGAGACATTGTCTGAGCCTTGTCCTGCGACCTCGACATTTGCCTTTGTTGCTTTCCGCGGAGCCATAGCTGAAGCTTGCGTTTTCTCTCTTCTGCGATAGAACTGCGTATACATGCAGAAATTAGTTTACTCAAAAGTGACAAGCTCTGCGTGCTTATGAAAATGCATTCATTATAATGAAATGAAACTCTTATATATATTTGAAAACTCGGTACTTTTCAAAATAAGCCTGTCAAATCGTAATTAGAAATAAATTTATTGCGTAAAATCCGATCTTATATGCGTAGATTTACCCTATTTCTCCATAAATGTCATAAATTTCTGGTGGTTTGACAGTCAGTCGAAGTATGGAGAGAAATGGCTACCTCGAGAAACATGCAAGCCTCGAGGTGCGGGATATATATTGCTTTAGCTTAATTAATCCAATCCCGCCAATGCTAATCAATTTCTTCGCCATTCGTTATATCGTGGAATTTCTTTTAACAATTTGAGTCTCTAACTCCCGAGACCGCGAGGACCGATTTGGTTTAATTAAAGGTAATTGTGATTTGGAGGCATAATTAATTTTATAACTTTTTCATTCGCCGTATCGCGATTCGGGATTTCGAAGACAAGTTTCTGGGATATTTATACGCCGAGTCGCGAAACCGCGAGAATGTGAATCAAGACTTAATTAAGGGGAAGATAATCTTGAATTAAGTGACTAATTAATCATGTTATGATTACCTCGCGACTTCATGAGTTGGGGTTTAGAAGCTGGAATTTTCGAAAAAAATAATGCCGAGTGGCGAAATGCCGAGAACAACTTTTACCGTGGTTAGCTTTTTCGCCTTTGATCCTTGACATGGGTCATCCAGAAAGGACTTTGCATTCTCGACTCTCAGGGCTGTAAAAACAAAATTTCGGACTTGGCGAACGTCGAGGCACGAAACCCTGATGACGTCTAATCATGAGTTAAAAGATATTACCCTGGTTACTGTCTTGAGTGAAAATTTAAAACGACTTCATCGTTTCGTGACTCGGGACGTGTGAATTCATGGGTTATAGCATCCGACCTGCGAGATCCTAAAGTAAAACAAAAAGGAGTGAACATTCTTACGAAAGTGGACTTGTTTCGAGAGTAGAAAAACATCACTGCTCACGCGACCAGGTTTTAGAGGTCTCATCATCTCAGAAGGAAAAAGAAAATCAACTTTAGATTTCAAGTATCAAATTGAAAATTGTGACAGGCCAAAAACAAAGGCGGCTCCAACAGGAGGATTCATGCAATCAATTAAATCATTGGTTTGAATGTTTCTTTCGATGAGATTGATCATTTCAAAATGTGAAGCATAACCATTAATATTTGAGCTAATCAAAGAATGAATATGCAACTTAGAATGTTTGATCTCCATAAGATATAATGCATTGTCTTTTTCAACAATAAACTGTGTAAAATCATCTCGCAACATGTCCTCTTCCCATATGAATTATGAATGTGAACAAGCATCAAATCCAAGTTTATCAATGTTAGGTTTGGAATTGATTTCACCAAAATTTAGCATATCCAAAGGATATGATTGTGGCGGAAAAGAGTAGGATGTTGTAGGTAAGGTGTCAAGTCCAATAGAGTCTAGGAAGAGATCATGATATAAATAATAAAAGGAATCAGACATAAGCACATGAAAAGAATCTCTTGAATTAACAATGGTATTCTAAAGAGATTTCTCTTCACCTTCTTTAAAACCCTTACTTTGTTTTGGTGACGAATACCTCAACATGATATGATCATCTGGATTTGCCTTTTGTGTGATAGATAATTCAAAATTTATGTGACAAACATCTAGTCTTTCCTGTGAACAAAGTGCATTTTGAGGATGAAGGTTTAAGGTTTCTTCTTCTATTTGCATATCTTCTTCTCTAATCAGTTTCATAGGAGTACTAGAACATTCAAGACAATTTTCATCACTTAAGTGTTCTTCAATGACTGATTTTAAATGTTGATTAGAGCATGAGTTTCAAGAATGAGGATATTCACCTTGAGCCAGAAATGAATCTTCTTCCATACTGGTCGAAGACTGAAAATACAATGATTCAAAGGAAAAACCAATTTGGTTGTCAATAAGAACCTGGTTAATAGATTCTACCTCCCTAGATTGTTCAACATTGTCGGAAGGATTTTTCTCTTCTTGCGAAGAAGATTGTTCTTGTAGTTGAGTGATAGGATTTGCAATTAGTTCTTTGTTCGTGCTTGAATATGACTGGATGGAAGGGATGCAAGAATCATAGAAGGGACTTAATGCAAATGACATGTCATCGAGATTAAATTTACAGAGGATATGATAAACTCTTGTCAAAAACTCTTCCGAAGATGAATCACCGTTGATTAGCGAAGTATGAAATTCTTCACATAATTGATCGAAATCATAATTTTCAAAAGAATCTAGAAACTCATCTACAAATTGAAACCAATAAAAAATGTGACATGCTGGAAAGGATTGAAACCAATGTTTGATCCGACCTCTAAAAGTAAAAGCGAAAAGTCTGCATAAAACTCTTAAATCTGAGATGTTATGTTTGATGCATTTGCACCAAAACTTGTTAAGGTGGTCTTTAGCAGATAAATTGTCTCCACCATCAAAGGTGAGTTTGGACAAGCGAGAGACTGTCTCGTTGGGAACATTAGGCAATGAGAAGTTGAAAGCATGTTCCAACATGGTGATTTGGGGAGCCATGGGGGAATTGAATACATTTAAAATAAAGGCTCCTACAAGGCCAGCTTGTCAGTCGACCCTCCTTCTAGTGCCATTTGTTGACGAGCGAAAATGACCGCTCGTCAGCTGGAGGGGTGGATCCGGTCCGAGGTTGTCTAAATAACCCAAGCCGTTTGGATTAATCCACTCCGACGGGTTTAGCGGCTCCGTTAGCCGATCTAAGTCCTATGAAAGTAAAAAAAACTAAGCTAAAGAAACTAATCTAAGAGAAAAAAAACAACTACTGCAAACTATATACAAATCTAATATATATATACAGTTTATTAACTAATATTATAGAACAATAATTCTACTTATTAACTGTTCAATAATCAATATAATGATATTTCTATGATATGTACAGTATTCACAAATTGCAAATTTTTAATCGAAAACCTGCGGAAATCATATATGAATTGACAACGAAGCTATTGTTCAATATTTTTTTTGATTTTTTATAACTTTTATAAACAGGAAGTGAATTGACAACTATCTAGCTAAGCAATAAGAATAGTAATTTGTATTGAGAAATGAAATGATAGCTATCTAACTAAGTAATAAAAACAATAATCTATATTATATATCTATCTAAACTACAGTGAATCCTTATATTAATTAAACTATTAAAGTAAAATAATAAACTGACCTGAAATTATCGCCTCCTACTTGTCCTGTGCATAAGAATCTGCGTTCATTGTTTGATGAGGTAAACCTGCATCAGATTCTCCAATACTTCACGTAAACACGAAGCAACAACGCTTCAGAAGTGCCAACGACAGAACAGGTAAAGGATATAGCAACAACAATTTTATAATTTACAAACAATCACATCAAGATAAATCCCTCTGCAAAGATTTGTACACAGCTGCTCATTCAACAAAGAAGGTTAACCTTCTGTTCATTAAATTAAAACAGAGTAATTGCTGTAAGTAAAATGAGATACATCAAATATGGACAATACTTAAATCATATCGCATCAACCTGTAACAAATCTTGATATCTAAAGTAGTTAATAATTTGATTACAAATTGAAACGCACAAAAACTTGAACAAAAGTAATATAAATTGAAGCTAAAGCCATAAAAAAAATCCACTTCCATTCCAGTCTGTATAATCATCAGTCCATAGTCTCTATTCTCCCAACAATGATTCCTTGTTTACAAAAAATAATAAGTATATAAAGGCCACAGGATAAAACATTCCTTGTGGAATTTATCAAAAACTGTTTGCAAAAAATATGGGAACAATCTCCCAGATTCCTATTTCTGTCTAATACTAACAACCTAATCCCAAAACTGTGTAACAAAAAGCATGTTCTAAAATGCCATTATCGATCCAACTTGCATTGAAATTCATGTGTACTTGTAGATGCACAAAAATAAACGATTTTAGATAGTGTTTAATTGCAAAATCAACATAAATTCAAATTTTATGACTAGCTACAGAATCTCATGATTCTATAGCTAGTTATTATTTGCAAACAAAATCGCATTGAATCAATTCAATCAAAACAGAAATGTATTCAATTTATCAAACAAATCATTAATACTAATTCAATGCCAACAAAATCATTTTAAAATCACTTTCGAAATATCATACCTTGGTTTCAGTGATACGATCTGTTCAAGCTATTTTCGAATTAACAATGGCAGTGGCTGCCTCTACATTTTTGAACACGACAGAGCCTGTGGTATTTTGCCTCTTATCATAAGCTTGAAATCGGTCATTTTCCTTGGTTAACACAGTCACCCGGTCCTCCAAGGACTTGATTCGAGATTGCAATAGAGGGACATCTATATAGTATCGTTCGAGCCATGAGTTGCATTCATTGCATTGTGGTTGATCAGGCCGTGTCATTACAGGTGAGGAATCTTTTAAATTATCAGAGGTTCCACTGTCAAACTTGATCTCGGGGAAGTTGGGGTCACCTTTAAGGCATGGCGGGAGGTTGGATATGTAGTCATAGGGTTCGACAGAACAGAGGCCGTGAGAGTATGGGTACTCCTCAGTCAGAAATCATTCAATCTCAGAATCTGAATCTTCACTCAAACCAATTGGTTTCTGATCCATGTTTTGTTTGGGTTTATTATGAGCACACCTAGATACCCAGCATGCAACCCTCTTACCCTTGCTATTGACATCGGTATTACCTTTTCCCTTTTTTTCTTGCAGGCCTCTTAATAGGCTTAGCATTGTCCTTTGAACATGAATCAGGTAGGGTGTCGGGTAGGTCATCATTCGGGTAGGTCGAGGGTTCAACCGAGGGTATGAGTGTAGGAGGGGGCATGACAGGCCCGACAAGGGTTTCGGTGACCACAATTTTGTCCACTTGACCAAACTCAAGACTGGCAAAGCCATTCCTCAATAAGAAAGCTTCCCAACAGTCTCCACTCAACCTCAAATGATGGACTATGATAATTTTAACCAAACAGTAGTGGAAGAGGCTGTAGTCAACCTTCTCCCTCTTAAATCGTTTAGCCATTTTATAAAAGCCGTGAAGGAGGAAGTGTGGCATATTCAAAGGAAAATCTATGAAACTCATAAGCAACCGCAGGTGGTATAGGAACACTAAACCATATCTAGCTTCGCATGTAATGAATTGCTTAATAATGGCTGTTGCGCCTCTTTCGTCACATTGGTGAGCAAAATAGAGGTGCTTGCAAGCTCAGTTGGGTCTGCTGAGTAGGACAGCTGTAGAGAAAAGCGTTAGGGAAAGAAAACAAAAAACTATAATTAATGATTAAACTAAGAAATGCAATAAAAACTAAATTCATGAGCATAGGGACATAGAAACAAAAAGAACCATAAGACCCATGTCACCAATGTTTGAGGCTGATCTATTAGTGAAAACAAAGCACCAAGAAGAAAGGGGACAATGAGTCCCTTCTTCCTCCAAGGGAAGGCTCTTGGACCCTCACTAGCTAGCTCTTATTACAACAAAGAAAAATGGAAAATGGTGATGAAAGAACTCTTTACAAATCCACTCAATGGTGAGGTGGATTGTCCAATGTAATGGTGCCAATATGCTTGTGTCAAGGATGGAGTCCTCAAAAAAATAGAGGCAACATAACATTACTTTGAATTCCTTGAGAAAATGACGTGCATCCATGTCTTTTTATAGCATTCATTTGGGTTATTGTTTAACTACTTTGTAGTGTGAAAAGAGGCCAATTAGGGCATTATTAGGTTTTTGACCAGCCCACCAATCGGATCCAGCCTAGATTTGAGGGTCAAATCAACTTGGGAGCTGAACCATAAGTGGTTGGGAGGCCGACCACTTCCATAAATGCACCGTTTAGCAGGTGCACAGATTTTTGCGCTAACAGTCGCGCATCATGCGCCTGTGCGTGATTTCTACGTTCCTGTTTTGTGCATGCGCGCGCGCACCCAATGTCTGCAAAGCGCTCTTCAATTTTTCACTACTTTGTATATTTTTTAACCTTTTTTGAATGCTGTGGTATTAATTCAGGTCCATGGATGACTTCATCACTATTTGACGATGCTGATTTCTTGTAACCATGTGCGGATGAAATTTTAGTGATAACAGATGCCCCCTGATGGATGAGGTTAGGAGCATAAGTATAGCCAAAATCCATCAATGTTTCTTCTACTGAGAATGTTGTTGTAAGATAGAGCAATAGTGGGATCGTTCAGAGCAATCTATTGGAGAAAAAAGGAACCGGTAGGACCCGACCTTCCATGAGGTGTATAAAATAGAAAACTGTGTACAAACGAGGTGTGCATGCCACATGCTCGTGTTATGTAACTCTGAAAAAGGATGACTGAAGTGTTGGTGTAGACAACTGCAGTGCCCATGGGGGCGGTTGTGATAAAGGCAGAAGACAATTCTGTAAATGAACATACTTTAAATAGTAGGCAGTGATCGCGGTAATAAGTAGTAGCGATGATGTGGGCATTGATAGCCCTGCCAAGTTCAGAGGTCTCCGGAAACAGAAAGAACTAACTGCAATAGTCGCAAAGTAAGACCCACTGTAACATGAGAAAGTGTTGGCGTCGAATGTTATGGGGGTCAACGACAGCAGGGAGCAATGATGTTTCACCTTGTGCCGTCCGAGATCTCTCATTGAGTGGATAATGAGAATCAAGATACTGTCGCCCTTCTGGAAAATTGTGCTGATGTCAACAAAAGGGGAATGCGACTCCCAGAAGCAAATGGCTTCATGAAATCTACTAAGGTGAGGAAGTGGCCGAGGTACATGGATGAAGTCAATATGTGGGAAGACTCAAGACTGCCCTTGGTTGGAGGAGGTATGAGATAAAAAGTGGCCGCAACTGTTCAATGAGGTCGAGGGTCAGGGAGACGCCAAGACTGGGGATAAGTTGTGCCAGAGGCAGGACAAGGTGAAAAAATTCAGAGGGTAGAGGTAAGTGACATGTGGGGTACTCTAAAGATATGGACGATGCCGACAAGGGTAGATGATAAGTAGTGCTCCAACCAATGGTAACATGGGTTGCGTTTGGCCAAAAAAGTAGGTCGCCCCAAAGTGACGACAAAAAAGGGAATGTAATGACTGGAAAATAAAGGCTTTTGTACAATAAATAACGAATAATTTTGGAGAGAAATGTACAAATACAGAAACGGGTGCCCCAGTGTGATATGGGTGGCCCATGTAGGGCATAATTTGCTTAGAAAACTGATGAAGGGTGGGGGCCCCATTGGTGAGTTTCTGTATGAGGTAGGGGAAATGGAGGGAGATTTGCAGATGGGAAAACTGATTGTGGATGGAATGTAGGGTTCATGATACTGTGGAGGTGCAGTAAAAAAATAGAGCCGTGAAGAGATAATCTAGGAGTCCATGTGGGAAAGCTAGAAAAATGAGGAGAAAGAGTATGTGGTTTGATTCGCGACATGATGAAAGACTATCAGGACTCCCATCCCTAAAGGGTTTTGAAAAACAACATGAGTGTCAGAAGTGCCACAAGGTGCTATGAATGGGACAACTCATGTGGGTAAGAATGCTACCAGGTGATAGTACCAAAGATGCAAATGGAGGCATGGGTACTGCAGAGCCGGGAATGGGGATCCTAGAGGCAAATGTCAGAGGGTGTGACTGGAAATGTAAGTGCGATACAGAGGGAAAGACTACATGCCAGTGCTGAGCATATACCTGAAGGGGTTGCACCGATGTATGATGACCAAGTACCTGCACATATGAAAACCAAATACCCAAAGTGAACAATATCTGAAGAGAATCGAAGATATGAGCATGTATTTGATAAGCGTAAATATGCACATGCGTACCTGAAAAGGCGTCCCGGGGGCTCGGGATAAAAAGAGGCTTGGAGACTGCTGTGATGTAGATGATGGTATGCAGATCCTGTGGCTGAAGATGGATCGAAAAATGGACACCGTGGGCTCCTGGAATGGTGAGTGGAAGTTTGGCAAAAAGGCCTATATACAGCTGTAGGGCCCACATTGCCACCTCATTTGTACCTACTGCAATAGTGACTGGACGAGCAGTTTTTAGAGGAGTTTTGGAGATTCAGAGAGGATGAGGCATCGGATTGGCGATTAGCGAGCGTCAGGTTAGTAGTCTGATCATCCTGCATAGAAATAGGATTTCTTTGGTTGGGCAGGGGCTGTATGGAGGGTCGTATAGAGGGATTTTGGGGATGTGGGCCCCACATGCGCGGGCGATCTGATAATAGGCGCGCACATGTGCGCGCCTGTCTACTAGATATACATGCATAGGGGTGCGGTAGAGGGGATTTAAGGCACGCTCTAAGGGTGCACCTGTGGGTTGAACAGGCGTGCACAAGTGCGCGTCTGTAAGTTGAACAGATGTGCATCTGTGCGTGCCTGTATGGTGAACATGTGAGCTTGGGAGCACGCCTATGAAGGAAACAGGTGTGCACTGATGCACACCTGTGTAGTGAACAGGTGCGCACACATGCACACTTGTGTAGTGAACAAGCGCGCATGTGTGCGCGCCTATGGGTAACAAAACCACACCTTGGAGGCAAGGTTGAGGTGTATAAAAACGAGTCTTTTTGATGCTATTGATGGTTTCTTGAGCTGATATAGGACTCTGTGTTGTGTCTATAGGTGGACGATTGTGACGATGTCAATGGGTTGGCGAGAGCAGGACTAGTCTCAGCTGCGAGATGCCGTGGCCATTGAGGGGCCAGGTGTGCGTGCGACTTTGGCAACCTGTGGGCTGCTAAAGTTCTTTGAGTGCCCATTGATACAGGAACAGGAGTATCTCCTACAGTTCCTGAGCTAGATGTGGAGTCTGGAGCTGCACTGCTTCCTCGTGCAAGGAGAGCAGATCCCCTTCACTGTGGTGGAGGACGTATATTTCTTGACTGGGCTTCCCTTTTGGGGAACACCCCTGTTTAAGGATAAATCTGTAAGTGCGGACACAAACCGATCTCCCTAGAGCCACCTGGATCTGGAACAAAACAAGACAGAATATACCGCTTTTCCTAGATCTAAAGTATTGAATGGACAAGAGAAAAGGATGATGCACTTACCTTGTAAAAGCTCTCCTTTAATCTCTGTTGTTCCTCGCTCTGCTACGATGCTCTTGCGTCGTCCAATCACAACAACACAAACCAATCACAGC
>JASDQU010587386.1:19794-29847 GCA_032191745.1 Picea mariana | reverse complement strand
AACTATGCATGAGGTATGGAATAGTAAGAAACCCTCTCTTAAACATATCAGAGTGTTTGGTTGTGATTCTTGTGTACATGTTCCAAAGGAAAATAGGATTAAGCTGGATAATAAATTTGAAAAGTGTATCTTTATTGGTTATAAAGATGGTATGAAAGGTTATAAGCTTTGGAACTCATAAAACAAGAATATTGTTTATAGTCAGGATGTTGTTTTTAGAGAGGTTAAATATGTTCCCAAACAGAAATTCCTATCAAGGAAATAAGAACCTCAGAAAATAGAGTTTGAGTTGGATGATGAAAAATCTAAACCAATGGAAGAAGATGAATCAAAAGAAGAAGAACCTCATACTCTAGTATTGAGGAGATCAATGAGGGAAAGAGGGAAAATAGAAAGGTATATTCGTGCTAATTTTTCTGTATCTATTACTGACTATGATCCCATAACTATCAGGGAAGAAATGAAATCAAAGGATAGTAAAATATGGAAGAATTACACGGTTGAAGAGATGAATTCCTTGGATAAGAATGAGGCATGGGATCTAGTTGAGTTTCCAACTAGAAGAAAATCCATTGGAAGAAAATGGGTGTTTAAGAAGAAGTTGAATGCAAAAGGTAAAGTGGAGAATTACAAAGATCGATTAGTAGAAAAAGGTTATTCCCAGGTAGAGAGAATTGACTTTGGTGAAATTTGTTCTCATGTTTCCAAGTTAACTTCTATTATATTTCTTTTATCTTTTTTTTCTACTTTTGATTTTGAAGTAGAATAGATGGATGTGAAGACAACATTCCTGCATGGTGATATGGAAGAAAAAAATCTACATGAAGCAGCCAGAAGGCTTTGCAGTGAAGGGAAAGAATGAGTGATTATGTAAGTTAAATAATTCACTATATGGTTTGAAGCAATCACCTAGGATGTGGTACCAAACGTTTGACACATATATCCTTGGACTAGGATTTGTGAGAAGCAGGGTTGATCACTGTGTATATTCCAAGAAAGTTGGTAATCACTTCATTGATGTAGTGTTGTATGTCGATGACATGTTACCTGTAGGAAATAACATTGATGTTATCAAGGAGGTTAAATCACACCTATCCTCTAAATTTGACATGAAGGATCTCGGTGTTGCTAACTTCATTCTAGGAATGGACACTAACATAGATTGTGAAAATAGGAAACTATGGTTGAATCGGAGAAAATATGTTGAAATGATATTCCAGAGGTTTAATATGCAGGAAAGTAAACCAATGAAGGCTCTTATTCCTATAGGTGTAAATTTATCTACAAATCAGTGTCCCAAGACATAGGAAGAGGAAGAGGACATGTCACATGTTCCATATGCTAGTGTGATTGGTAGTTTGATGTATGCAACGGTCTTTACTAAACCGTACACTGCACATGTAGTGGGATTTTTGAGAAGGTATATGTCAAAACCATGGAAGGATCATTGGACAACAATAAAGAGGGTTTTCAGGTATTTGCGTGGCACTTATATTTATAGATTGTGATACCAAGAAAGACCAGGATTTGACGGAGTGTTGGACATACATGGGTGTGTTGATGCACACTGGGCTGGAGATATGGATCGCAGAATATCTACATGTGGGTATGTGTTTAACCTATTTGGAGGAGCAATCAGTTGGATGAGAAAAAGATAGGTTGTAGTGGCACTCTCAACTACATAAGTTGAATACATGGAAACCACTAATGCATGCAAGGAAGAAATATGGTTACAGAGATTGTGTTTAGGTATTGGGTTGGTACAACAAGCAATAAGATTAGATTGTGACAGTCATGGTGCAATATTCCTGGAAAATAACCCAGTTTATCATTCAAAGGAAAATCATATTGATGTTCAGTATCACTTTGTGAGAGACATGGTTGAAGATAAGAAGGTGTTGCTAGAGAAGGTAGACACTTTGAAGAATTTTGCATATTCATTGACAAATTTGGAGAGCTTTGAGAAGTTCTCATGGTGTAGAAAAACAATGGGAATTACTACCCTGGAGTGTTGACTATGTAATCCTATGACCCCCTATATGCAACCAAAAAAATAAGTGGGAGAACGTTGGGTAGGTGTTATATTCTTTGCATGTGTGTGTTGGGGCACGTCATATTTGATGACTGCATCTGAGGATCCCATCATATATCTCTCTTTGTGGGAATGTTTGTCAGGTTCTTTCCTATTGGGGTCCTAGGGGGGAAGGATTGCTGCCCCCTGGTTACGCAAAGTATTTTGGGCAGTGCCCCAAAAAAACAATTGGGCGGTTTTTTGCTATTTTAGCATTTTTGCTATTTTTAGCGGTTTTCTAAATCAACCTTGGATTAATGGATTAGTGTTTTGGTAGCTATGGAATATCTAAAATATTGTGTATATATTGTATTGTGAATGGTGAAATTAATACAATGAAGAGTTGAGAGGTGTGACACCAAGGAAGGTTGTTTTTCTCCTGGTTAAGGGTTTCCAGTGTAAATATTTGTGTACTTTATGTGTGAAACATTGATTAATTTTTGTTTTTCTTAGAATATATATGCATTGCTTTGCTTCATAGGTTTAAAACTTACACTTTCAACCTGGTTGCTCGAATACATGGCTAGAAGATTATTTTTCTTTGCATTCTTCTTGAGGTTCTTTAGGTTCAACTATGGATGCATTTCCTAACACTTTTCCTCAATATTTCCATCAATATTGCAATGGTCACAATGGTTTCTAGGATCCTTTCACTGATGTGCAGTGGTTGCCATCTTCTTATCATTTTCCCCTTTCCACTTCTTCTTCCCCTACTTAGAATATTCTCGGTGCTCTTTCTACTTGGAACCACTTGGATTCCCTTTCTTGTGGCCTATGTTTTCTAGATACTATGCATGTACACATGCCTCRTCCACTATCCTTGACTTGAAAAKAATCACTTGCTTTCAAAGATGGCTATGTAGACCCCCCAGATACTTTAGGAGCACATTTGGGTTCTTGGGAGAGATACCCAGCCTGATGTCCATAATTATAAACTTGGTGGTGTACTCTTGTATACTATGCCCTTTCTTCTCCCTGAAGTAGTGCCATTGGATCCATTGGTCTTCTATATGCCCGATAGGGTATAATTGGGACTTGATGAGGGTTTTTATGTCGTCCCACCTAGTTGTTAGAAAAATAGGATCACGAAGAAATAAAATAAAACAAATGCGGAAATAAAACACAGAAGATACACAATATAATAGAGACACAGATATGAGTGGTTCACCCAGTGTGGGCTACGTCCACCAAAGAAATTGTCAGGTCCTTTATTTATTATTATCTAGCAAATGAAGCGATACAACGTACAGCACACTTGTTGTAACTTCCTCTTCTTTCTCTCATAGTCTCCTCACTCAGAATACAATATTTATTATGATACCTACCTGCAATACATTCCCCTCATAAAAGAGGGTTTCCTTCTAGGGAAAAAAACCCTAACATAACTGCTACCGCCAGATCTGTGACCTTATAATGAACAGTCCATATTTACAATGAAATTGCAATATACATTTACAAGGCAATTTTCCTTCGGGGGCTTCACCCCCGATCCCCCTATTAGAATATAGAAGATAGTGTGCTCATTTTACCATTGACGATACCCTTGTCACCCAACCATAGGCTGAAGCCACCCTCCAAGCACCTTAACCTTGACTGAGAATTCCTTCGGAAGTAAACCCTAGGCTAGATATCAAAACAAAGGGTAGCGCACCTTTCCCCAAGGATAGCGCATAACAAAAAGCTGATCAGATAGTCCAAACCATAGCCAAGAGATATTCAAGCCAATACTGAAAACTTATTTCTACTGCAGCTCTCATCCACATGTGCACACCAAACTAGGAATTGCAGTGTGTACCAAACTGAGAACTGCAATTCTGAGATGTTGCCAAATGAGAACCGGTGCCTTGTATTTATACTGGTTCTGCCAGATTTGTTGGGGCCGACTTCTCCTTTTGGATATGTGTTTGTTCAGTATATTATTATTATTTATGTCCGACTTCTTCTCTTGGAGGATAATAACCTAATATAAATTATCTTCTTGAGCCGACAAGACTTCTAGGGTTATTACCCAACTTATTAGGGTTTATCTTGCTTCCCGGAGTCTTCTATTCTCGTCAAGTTCACACGTGGAGGTAAATACCTCCCGCGGCTACCATAATATTAACACTCCCTCCTATATAGGGAGGTATTATAGGTAATGGACTTGAGCACAAAAACATATCATTTACCCTGTAGCATCAATATAGTCATCTAGACTATTTCATGACTAGATCATGAGCATCACCATCACCATCAGTTGCATCATCTCTTGAAACCATACTTCATCTGAGTAATTAGACATGATGCTGGATAAGTCACTCATACCATAGAGTGATACAAGAGCCACTCTTATAATCTAGAGGAGTAAATGCTATGAACCAATTTCCGTCTGGAAAATCTCTGTTCATCATTCACCTGGATGGTGATTATTTTCAACAAATTGTTGATAGTCTTCGAGGTAGTTAGAACAGAAATAGAACACAACTGTGTCTATCCATAGTAGTACATAAATACAATCCAGTGGTTCACTACCACACCAAGTAGCACACAAGTACTTGATCAGCAACGTATAGTTGCGAACAGTGGAACATATCCACCACAGTAGTCTTCATCTACTATCATATAGTCTTCATAACAAACATCTGATAGCAACCTGCATAGAAACAATGTTATGATATATACTGAATTATTTGGGCCAATCTTTCACTCACATCTGTGAACTCTGAAAGAATATATGCCTCACGAACAGTGGAACATATCCACCATAGTAGTATATATCTATTGTCTAGATATAGATAGTCTCCATAACAATCATCCGATGCCATCCTGCAAAGAAAAATATTGTTAAAAATAAGATGAATCATCTAGGCCAATATTTCACTCACGTTTGTGAGATTTGAAAGAATATATGCCCTCATCAGCAATGGGCTATATGCCCTATTCTTCTCAAACAAGGAAGAAGGATTGTTTCTGATTTCTAAGCATGGACCATTCCTCACCCTAGGCCATTCTTCCTACACTACTCAAAGTGCACCCTGGACAAAATGTATAAACCCTAAGGAATGTCTGAGTCTAGACCAATCCCCACCCTGGGCCATTCCTCCTACACTAATCAAAGTTCTCCCTGGAGAGAATGTATAAACCCTAAGGAATGTATGTCCTGAACCATTCCCCACCCTGGGTCATTCCTCCTACGCTAATCAAAGTGTGCCCTAGAGATAATGTATAACCCTAAGGAATGTTTGTCCTTGATTGTTGAGCCTAGACCATTCCCCACCCTGGGCCATTCCTCCTACACTAATCAAAGTGCACCCTCGAGAGAATGTATAACCCTAAGGAATGATTTTCTAGACCATTTCCTTCATTAACCACAAGAGGAAAAGACTCTCCTGTATCAACCTCCAAAATGGACCATTCCTCATGTTAACCACAATAAGAAATCGTTGTCGGGCGAGGTGGGCCAGTCTTCTTGAGTAACCCTCAAGAAGAGAGACTACCCTAGACCACTCCCCATGTTAACCACAATGGGAAGTCGTTGTCTATGATACATCAGCAATCAGACTACTTCCCATGTTAACCACAATGCAAAGTCACTATCCATTAGAAATCTCAATCCACTTTCCAAACAGGAAAGCATCTTTCCAAGATGGACTATTTTTCCATTTTGAAGAATGAATGTTTTCAATAATGTTTTCAGTGCTCCCTCCTAACTTGGAGAGTCATTTCTTCCTTTTTCCAATAAGAAGGAAGTTATTTACATGAGCTCTAGATTGAGTATGCAAACTCTTTCATCTTGGATAGAAGTTTTACCAAAATGTCTTCTTATTTGCTCATCTATGGAGATATGTATTGGAGAACCATTCTCTCCTTTCTGGACTTCATCATGGATAATGTAATGCTTGATTTCAAATGTACTTTAGTCTGGAACACTGTGAAGGCTTCATGTAGATCTGAATGATAGAGTATATCATAGTTGGAAAGCTGGAACATATCTATGTGGCACTTCTTCTGTCATCATGAGATCTGATCTACTGAGTAGTCATATTGATGTTATAGGAAATCTTCACCATGCTTCTATTGTGCACTGGAGGTTTTCCACCAAGTTATCTTCTTCTTATATGTATACAGGAGTCTCTTTTTGGTATGCCTCAAAGTCTTGAGATTGATTTTCATCACCTCTTTATTCACTTTCTCTGGAGAACATTCTTTGCATTCATCTGATGTAGAACTCCAACTCGTGGATGTTGCGAATGATATAATGACTTATGTAGAGATAAGTCTGGTTTGATGGAACAAGTAATCATCATAGTCTTCTCCCTCCATATGGGAAAACCTTTGGTTCTATATCTCGCAATGCTTTCATTCATAATTCTTTAATACACTTGTTCTTCATCATGACTTTCAGTTCTTCTGCTTGATTGCTTTTCTTGAGTTCATATCAGGCTGGTAATCTTTTGATTCTTAATATTATGACTAGTTGTTCTGGCTTTTCTTTCTTTCTTGGAATCTTCATGTTTTTCTTTAGCTTTTAGTTCCATGGAGTTTCTTATAGATTCCATGCCCTAGAGGTTCCACTTCTTCCTTTCATCATAGGATCACGGATCTAGATGGACAACCAGGAATACTTTAAGGCTTCTCTACGAAGAAGTCTTCTTCGGTGGTTGAATTGAACAAGTATTGTCTTTCATGGATGCTACCATGGATATATATATTTCATCATCTTCAATGGATCATAGGATTAGCTCCCTCCTAACCATTGCTTCATGTAAGAGTGCATATAATCAGTTCCCTTCATCTAACAGAGTCCACGCTTCCATCTGCATCCTTATTGTCTTCAGCAATATATAATTTTCTCTCTTGTCTAATAGAGTCCATGCTTCCGTCTTGTTGTCTTCTACAAAACTTCATAAGTATTTTACTAATTTCCTTTCGATTGCTAACTTCTTTCTATCTTTACTTCTTCTAAGTCTCTTCATGATTGATTTGGCTTAATAGCTTCCACATGATTTGTATTTCATCCTTCCATGTGTATTATCTAATGATATTCATTTTCATCTTGTTTGTTCTTTCATAGGTATATTTCTTCTTGGAACATTTTATCTTTCTAAGAGATAGATTTAAAAGATATGTACAGAGACGATGAAAACAAGATATGTACATAAGATGAGAAGAGTGTTGTTACCTTTTAGAAGAAGAAGTATCTTCCATCCTGCTTAGTCTTCTTTGTAGGTTCCTTTTCTTCGGCAATCGATGCTTCATGTTTCTCCTTCCTTTTTTTTTAGCTCGGGACACTGATTCTTGTACTGACCATACTTTTGACAGTTGAAGCATTGTACTTTTGAATTGTATTTCTCTTGATTTGGCTTCCTCCTTGAGCCAAACTTCCTTTTGTTCCTGAAGTTCTTGAATCTTGTTGTGAAGGCTTGATCATCGTATTTCCTCTGGGGTTTCTCTTTTGCATTGATCCTTGATTCTTCTTGAGCAAAGCAAGTCCAAAGTTCTTCAAATTTCAGATACTCCTTCTTGTGTTCATGCTTGTGGCAAATGCATCCCACGTCTTGGGAAGACCATTGAGTACTATGCTCACCAATTCCTTTTCCGAAATGATCTCTGCAATAGCTTGTAGTTGATATATTAGCTGGGAGATCCTTACAAAGTATGATGTTATGATGTCATCCTCATTCATCTACATGTCACGGAGCTCATTCTTTAGACTCATAACTTGTCCGATGTTTCTGATTGAGAAGAGATTTGTTAGGGCATCGTACATCTTCTTCCATGAGTCAAGATGGGAGATGTAGGGTATCAAGTGGTCTTTTATAGAATCCACTATGATACTCATGGAATTGATTTCAACATCTTTGAACTTCTTCATAGCTGCAACGTTCTACGGTTCCTTCTCTTCTCCTTCTCCAAACTCTGCCTTCACGATCTTTCCTTTCATGATATCCAGTACTTTATTCTTGGCAAGGATGAGGTCAATCCTTGTCTTCCATTCTCTAAAGTTAGAGTCTCCATCTAACTTGTTCTCAGACTTCATAGATTTAGTCATGGCTTTCTTGACTTGGTCAAACCCTAGATTTGACCAGAAATCCAAAATTCACGTCTTGGCCTTCTGAGAGTGCCAGGAGATGCACTAGGCTAGAGCGCACTGATCTATCTGGAGATTAGGTCAATCCCTTCACTTAAGGTGCCTCAACAAGAGGTTTAGGGTTTCTACAATTTCTTCTGCTAGTAACCCTAGTTGCAGTATCTTGGAAGTTGCTTCTGCTAGTAACACTAGAGATAGTTCCTAAATGAGCTCAATATCCTAGCGACTATGTTTCCTCCCAGTGTTTAGACTGAATGAAGGAGGTGTGGGCCCATAACTTGTTAGAATATAGAAGATGGTGTGATTTTTTTACCATTGGCGATACCCTCATCACCCAACCATAGGCCGAAGCCACCCTCTGAGCACCTTAACCTTGACTGAGAATTCCTCCAGAAGAAAACCCTAGGCTAGATATCCAAACAAAGTGTAGTGCACCTTTCCCCAAGGATAGCGCATCACAAAAAGTTGATCAAATAGTCCAAACCCTAGCCAAGAGATATTCAAGCCAATACTGAAAACTTGTTGTTGTTGCAATTGCACCTGCAGCTCTCCTCCACATGTGCACACCAAACTGGGAACTGCAATGCGCACCAAACTGGGAACTGCAATTTTGAGATGTTGTTAAATGAGAACTGGTGCCCTATATTTATACTAGTTCTGCCAGATTTGCTAGGGCCGACTTCTCCTTATAGATATGTGTCTGTTCAGTATATTATTATTATTATTGTTTGACTTCTTCTCTTGGAGGCTAATAACCTAATATAAATTATCTTCTTGAGCCAACAAGACTTCTAGGGTTATTAGACAACTTATTAGGGTTTCTCTTACTTCCCGGAGTCTTCTATTCTCGTCAGGTTCACACGTGGAGGTAAATACCTCCCACAACTACCATAATATTAACACCCCCCCTGCACTCCCCCGCATGGATGAGTGTAAATTCTTCTGTGGTGTAAAGTCTTCATGGGGTATAAACATGGTTGAAAACAAAGACCTCTGAATCTGTAAGATAATCGGGCTCCACAACCAACACTAATTACTAGTGGATCACCCTCCATCCTAAGTGTTTTTGTATGGATTTCCCACTAGGTTAAATCATGGCCCTCTAACTTTAGTCTGCCAAATGATATATTTTGTTCTTCATCTATATGGTGAACGCTGAAATAAATTTCTAGTTGATGCATCCAACGATTCAGTTTTAATGCATCAATCTCACCTTGGTATGGATTTATGTCCACCTTTGCTTCCATATTGCATAAATATTGTGAATGGTTTATGGTAATGGAACTTGGCTGCTCCTCGAGTTCTTTACACAACTCCTTTTCTGGGTCTTAATTATCCCATGGTTTACCATCTGATTCAATCTATGAGTTTGAGCCTCCAACTTCTCCATACGGTCTGACATTTCTTTCTAGAGTTGCCATGAGGAGGGACATATTGTGAGATATGTCAACAACTTGCTCCTCCATCCTCACAAATATCTCCTCTGTTGGATATCGAGGGTTGTTATGAACAGACTCGTCGGCCATGGCTAGGTTTATGTGACTTTATTCTTAAACTAATTTCTAAATTCCTGCAAATTTCCATGAATACCCCAAGAAAACGTGTTATGATACCAATATGATATGTAAACCATTGTGGATATTCCACTGGAAAATTTTTCACAACATATCTAATAAAATATTGAAATCTTTATTGTGAAGGTTAATTTCCTTAAGGTATCAAATTCTTTAATTACAGGTTTTCTGCTAAAAATATATGAAATAGATTAAATGTGAAAAATAGAGAACAGAAACAAATACTCACACACCATCCACAAATAAACACAATATATAACCTAGGAAACCTAATACGGAAGAAAACCTAGCTAGAAGGTGAGGCCACTCAACTCTCTTTTCTTCAAATGCAAGTACAA
>JASDQU010587385.1:13966-31943 GCA_032191745.1 Picea mariana | reverse complement strand
AAAGGATGCCTGTGCAGTAATTGATAATAAGGAATAGATATTAGCTCATAGAACTATGAAATTGTGAATGATTTCAGCATGAGAGTGTCCGCGTAGTATTTGATATGAGTGAGTTAATATATACTTATCACAGAGGAAACCATGCACGACTTATGTTCATAATTGAATCTAGTTATGCTTAGATTGAGCTAAGTTAAGCTCCCAGCCCATCCTCGGGAAGCTATCTTCCCTATCCGTCTCCAGGAAAGCCCTAGGGCAGATCTCTTGTAGAGTTTCCCTCTTGTAGAAGGGATACTTAGCCATTCTCGAGAAGGCCTTCAAGGAGAAAGAAATCAACGGTCAGGACCTTACGGAGAAGATTGACAAAATCCCGTCAGCCATTAGATCTAGAAAAGTTGCGTGGGGTTTAAGCCCAGGCATGCATAGGAGGAGTCTCGGGAGAGTCATCAGGGTTTTGTTAAGTCTGCGAATCGAGGCCTTGTGGTTCTCAAAATTCCGAGAACGTATCCTAGCCATTGATCTCGGCAGGACACGTGTCGATGTCCTGGGAGGAATCGGGATTTCACCCATCGGAGAATTTAGGAGTGTAGAACCATTGCAATAGGAAATCGCGATCCGCGATTTCCTGATAGGATCTAAGCCGTCCAAACAACAGGGACACATGGCAGAAGACCCCGAAGAGTTGGAGATTGGGAATCGGGGTTCCCGGAGACAAGAGACTCGTGCAAGTTGAAATCGCGAAACACGATTTCCCGATCGGATCTGGATCCTCCGTTGACGTGGACGCGTGTCCGTGGATCTAAAGGAGTCGAGGTTTAGCATATCGGAGTTTTCGCATACATAGAACTCTTGCCACATGGAATCGCGATCCGCGATTTACCGACAAGATCGGGACTGTCCGTTCAGTGGACACGTGGTAGAGATCTACACCGTTGGAGGAAATCCCGACCAGGAGTCAAATCCGTCGGAGTTTTCGAGGGTAAAGAAATTGAGTAAAAGGAAATCGCGATCCGCGATTTCCCGACCAGATCTGAGCTGTTCATTTCGAGGACGCGTGGCAGCCATCTAGTGCCATCGGTGAAAGCTCCACAAGAGGGCTTCATCGGGCATCGGGATATCGGGAGTCCCGGAGCATAGCAACAAGGGTTGTGAAAACGTAAAATGCGATTTCCCGATAAGTCAAGGGACAGTGGGGCCCACGGAAGAGTCCACGGTAGACAGGTGGCATCGGGTATTGGGATATCGCGAGTTTCGTGGACAAGGCATCCATGCACTATGAAATCACGAACCTCGAAAGCCGACGCAATTAATTTAACCCTAAATCCTCGATTAAAATAATTAATTAATGACGGTTTAACTAAGACCTAAACATATCGTGAATCGGGAAATCGCGTGTCCCGGGGACATGTGTTTTGCGTCGTCGCAAATGCCAAAACCCCGACAGGATTTAAGGCTGTGGTCTAGTGAAGGTTGTGGTCGTATTGACCAGGTCTTAGCCCGGAGAGCCAATACACTAGGAGCACATCGAGGATTGGAGGATCGGGAGTTACGGGTACGTGTGCACCTCAGCACCGCAACCTCCGAAACCCCGATGAGAAGTTGTCGCTATGGTCATATAGGAACCGGTCGTATGGACCAAAGGCTTAACCAAGTGGGGCTGAGGCAACCAAGGGGCGCGTCGGAAATTCATTCCATCAGTGATCGGGGATTTGAAAGGACAAGGACCCTCGACACCGCAACCTCCGAAACCCCGAATCCCGATATTGAACCAGGGATTGGCATTTTGCAAATGCAGGTTTCTGGAGATTTCTCATTTGTGGGAGATTAACCCAAAATTTTTAAATTATGATAGTAGGTGTGTTACAGTGCTGACATTGACAGGGAAGGGGTGCAACTGTAAGAAGCAAAGGGATTCTTGGCATCGATTTGATCAAACAGGTATCAAGGACTAAATGGAGGAGACGTGTGATGAAATGGTGACACGAACTATGTTCAAGGTGTATAGGACTCAAGAAATTCCCTTGGTTGGGGGAAAATGCAATTGTGGCTGCAACCGTAAATACAATATTGTGTCAGGGGGATGACCAAATATTGGGTAAACTGTGTTGAATGGGTGCAACTACAAAGGAGTGGATGATAGGCAAAAATACAGATATTTGGGACAAGGGTGTAAGTAATAGTTAGTATTTGGTCCATGATATGGATATCTTTACAAAGATGTCTATGAAAAGGGAACTCCCCAACTAAGGGTGGAAGGGGTTGCTGCGTGCCAATGCAAAATATGCCACTGGTTGCGATGACAAAAATCTATTCTACCTGCTGGAATATGAAATGTGATTTATACAATTACCAAATAAATAAATAATAATTGGGTTGAAAGTATACGTATAGAAATGAGTGCCCCAGTGAAGTATGGCCTGGTCTCGTGGGGTGCAAGTAGGGGAATGTAATTTATGAAGGGTGGGGGCCCCATGGGTGGGTTTCTGTACCAGGTAGAGGGATGGAGGATGGAATTGCAAATGGGAAATTGATGTTGGATGATATGGAGGGTTAATGATAGTGCATAGGTGTACCAGGACTCCAGAGCCTAATGGATAGAACAACATGTGTGTCAATATGCCAAGGGGTAAATATATGTGGGACAACTCATGGAGGTGATAATGTTATCGGTTGATAGTACTTGAATGCAATGGAGGTGATGGTACCACAAAGCCGTGTGTGGGGATACTAAGGGTAAATGTCAAGGGGTATAATTGGGATATGCAACTATTTGTAGAGGGCATGAGTGCATGCCAGTTTCAAACATATATCTGAAGGGGTTGTGGGACAGACAAGACTGAATGAGTTGTAAGTCTTCTTAACAAGTATACACACACAAAAAACCAAATACCCGACGTGAAAAATATCTGATGATAAAGAACATATGATAGTTATTTGATAGAAATGATAGTGAGAAAGCATACCTGTGCTTTTAAAATTGGTGGGAAAAATGGTCTCTTGATGAAAATTTTGGGTGCTCTCGGAAGGAGGCCAAGGAACAATGAGTTCATAGAAGAGTTAATCCCTAAAGAGGGTAGGGAACGATGAGTTCCTGGAAAAAGGAACTTCCTAAGGGAGGCTAGAGAACCATGAGTTCATGAAAAAGGCACTCCTTGAAGGAGGCTGCAAAACAATGAATTCCTGGAAAAGGCACTCTCGGAAGGAGGTCGGGGAACCATGGGTTCCCAAACAAGGCCCTCCCTATCTTGGTGGATCATTTCGATTAGGACATGGGGTTTGTAATCACATGATTTCTAGGTGCATTGGTTACAATGTGACTGTGGTATAAGGGTCCTTATAAAGGGTATATTGTTGGTTTGTTTTGTGTCAAGAGAAAGGTCTTATGAGACCAATGTGGGAAGTAGTACTGCCCCCTGCATTATGATATGAGGATTGGGGGAAGGGTTTTTTCAAAATACCCAAGATGATGAGCCAAAGGTATAATAGTAGGCAGTTTAAAGTTGAACATCCACAAAATAGGATCTGAAACAATGTATCATATCCATTATTTTGTGTAATATCTATTGGGGGGTTTGGGACTTTAAAATGTGTGGCAGCATCGCCTATATGGGCATGATTGATCATCATGGAAATGAAGTCCTTGATATCCCTATCAGTGTTAATATATGATCTTCTTTGAGAGGGATTAATGACCATATGAAGGGAGATTTAAAGGGTGCACCAATTGAATTTTTAGGACCCTACCAACAATGGATAGCATAACCTGGATGGAGGTTATCACTAGAATCATTGAAAGAAGTAGTGGCCTCAAATAATTCTTTGACTTTTGGGAAGAATGTAGTTGATATTTCATGGTTTCTTTTGGGTTTGGGGGAAGAAGTATGCATGGATGCCTCCAAGGATGAATGAATGGTTTCTAGGGAGTGAAATCTATCCATAATATCCAGAAATCAAGGAATCAAATTTGAATTGGTGATCATCCTCATGAAATCTAGCAACTGAAACTCTAGATTTGGGACAAATCTATGTGAAATATACTACTATAGTTGGGGTACTGAAAATAGGGTTCAAAACCTATTCTCTATGATTAAAAAATGCACAAGGAGTCTATATATTCATATATATGATGCACCAAATCATCAAAGTATCCAAATACTTGATTTCAAGATCCCTAAAAAATAAGAGATGAGATTGATCAAGCATTTTTGCAAGAAATAACTTGGTGAAATCATGAAAAATAGGTCTCAAAGGTCTATTTGGATCTCTCAAACTGTGATACTTGTGTAAAAATTGAGAGAGGTTTTTTGAATGAGACCGTTCTTGACAAAAACCTCTTTCATTTTTCAAAACTTCACCTTCATATGTTCGGAAATAAAGCCCGAAGATAATGAATAAAACAGGGGAAAACAAAGCATTTCAGAAAATTCTGGCAGCGCCTTTTCAAACTTTTAACAAAACCACATGAAACCTTGTGTTTCCTTTAAATTCTCATCGAGCTGCTAGAGATCTAGGATTTTGATTTGGCTGGAAATGCTAAATGAATTTTGTGACAAGAAGAAATAGGAGGGAGCTGACAAAGCCACCCAAAAATTCTGTTGAATCTGACTTCTCTTTGTGCATTCAGGAGCTGCCACACTTGCAACAAATTTATGCCATCCAATGTTCGATCCATTGATTGAAACTGCACTTGATCGCCTGTGACTTGTTGCATAATTACTTTGTTTAGCGATCTCTGTGCAACTGCAAGAATTAAGGTTTGAGCTAAATAGGGTTTTGAGAAATGGCAGTTTCTATGAATGAAGAATGTAGTCAATATTTGATGTAGATATTACAAATCCTTGCAAAAATTAAATCAACATTTTGCATGATCGAAAAACCCTAGATTGATGCATATGTTGATAGGTACAAGCTTGACTTATCAGATCTTCACCCTTATTCGAAATATGATTTGATCATATTGTTTAACGTTGCTCAATCTCCTACATGATTTCTAACTTTTGGCACGATTTTTCAATATTTGAGCATGTTGAAAACCAATCATGATTTTAGGTGCTATAGGAATAGCTATATTCTTGTAGCTCCTTTTTCTTTTATTTCAAATTTTTGGTAACACTAAAACTTAGCTCCAAATCTGATGGGACACACTCAAACTGTCTAAAATTCAAAATTTGTCTTTACTAACAACACATGAAAAATATGCTCAAGAAAATACAAAATACATCATAAAGTATAAAAGAAATGAGTCATAAGGGAAGATTAGACAAACAAAGCAAAGTAGAAAAGGGTATTTTTTAGATAAAAAATCATGAACAAGTTCAAGGACTAACACTGCCTCCTTTTGGGGATGGAGTCCTCCCTGTGAGGATTGAAGAACACGTAGACCGTTGTGCCTTCTTTTTGTCCATCTATGTTGCATCATGTCCCTGTAACTGCTCAATTGAAAACCAGAATGCAAACTAGAAAGTTGTTGACCTATGTCTCCATTGGGCTATGGAGTCATTTATTACACCAACAAACTGAAAACAAAATCTACATGTTTGAAATTCGAGCTTATTCAACACACTACCTACTCCTAACCAACAGAAGCTAAGCTGATCACATGTAGGAAAATTTCCAATGTAGCCAAGAATGTATTTTACTGAAAAATTGATCTTCCCTTTTGCAGCTGAATAAAAGAATGTAGAAAAACATAAATGTTTGTTGTAGAAATATAATATGCAACTTATACTCACAATTGCAACTTGATTTCATGGTGAATGCTTCAACATTTTGAACCTCTGGAAAAACTGAATCCATGTAGACAACCATTGGATCTTGAAGATCATGATGAATGTTCAGCTAGTACAAGAAGTCAAGTTGTTTCTTTGTGATTAAGTTGTGCTTCTCTTGAAACAATTCAAAAATATCACATAATTCATTATAATCAGGGTAAACAACAAATATTTGAAACTGCTGATATATTTCTTGGACAAAGTATTTTAACAACATTAAAATCAAGAGCATCAGGAGAATAAGGTATCAAGTTATCTTCATACATTTCAACAACAAAAACAACATACTTGATAATACTTTCATTATGATGGACTGTTTCACTATGTTCATTAGAATCAGATGCACGATTATCATACAAAGGTTTGTAAAACTCCACATGTGTTGATGCAAAAGATTGTTCCTCTAAATCATCCTCATAATCATCAAAACAGGAAGGTCTCCATAAGAATTTGGAACAACAAATTGATCATAGCCATGAATTTTAGTAATTTTTGATATAATGTTAAAAGTATTTGTGGTCTGACTATCATTTGTTGCATCATGAGTATAATGGTGAAAATTCTTCTGCTCAAAACTAGATAAGGATTCATGATATAATGACTTCTCTTTAACATTTACTTCCTCATCATCATCTACAAAATTATGGATGTATGATTCAAACCCTTCACAATAGTGCTCAAAAAGACATTCAATTGGAAAAAGTATTTTACAATGATCATGAAATACTGTATGGAATTCCTGCAAGGAAGATATACTAGATGGAGGAAAATATTGGTACCATTCTTGAGCATCTCCTTCGAGTGAGTACATGAACATATTCATGAGTACATCCTCATGAAAGATATCCAAATGATGCATCAGTTCAAACTCAAGCAAATGTTCAACATTATTATCATCTATTACTTCTTTAAACTTGGGAAGCCGACCTTTCCATTCATCTACATGAGGTACTAGATTTGGGTAATCGGGAATAGATGAGAAGTTGAATGGAACAAACATTCGAGCTAAGATTTCCTCCATGGCCTTCGTCATCTTGAATCAATGGAGTAACCAATGGATTCTTTCTTCATGGAGTCGCTAGGTGAATGATCCATAGTCAAATTGATGTCCACTTCTTGTTCACCATCAAGAAGAAGATCTAGACATGTCATTCTCCCATGGAAAATGTCTTTGTTACTTTGTTCCTCGGCAGTGGAACCAAAATATGTTGGTCCCTAAAGTTGTTCTTGATTGCTAAGGGAAATCTAGGGCACCTCATTTATTGCAATGGTTTATTATTATATGTTTATTTTGGGTTTTGAAATTGGTTTGTGGGTCAAGTAATGGATTAAAAGGACAATATCTATCTCTGATCACAAAATCAAATTCCTGTCACACTTGCTTAGTCAATGGTAGTCAATATGATGACTCAGATAAAGGATTTTATCATGAAAGGAAATATATATACAATTTCCAAATTTGTTCACTCACATAGGAAAATTCCAGATCCTAAATATCATTCAGAAAACAAGAATAATGTACTTAAAAACAAGTCCTATAATGAGCAAGCATTCAATAAAATCTTCACTGGCTTACAAACACAATAAGATATATCAAATGCTTCACAAAATATAAACATTCATTCAAGTAAGAAGATAATTAATTAAAGACAAGAAGAGATAGTCTAACAATCAAATAGCCTTTTCCATTAAGTGCAAAATGAAATAAGTTTCCAGACCTTACAATCGGAAGCAGAGCATTCCAATATCACCACACTAACCCTCCTCAACTTCATATTTCTTTCATGTTTATATATAAATATGATTGTTAACCACATTACAACCTTATAGGGAGTGAAATCTATCCTTAATATCCATAAATCAAGTAAGCAAATTCGAATTGGTGATTATCCTCATGAAATCTGGCAACTGAAACTCCAAATCTGGGACAAATTTGTGTCAAATATACTACTACAGCTGGGGTACTGAAAATAGGGGTCAAAACCTATCCTATATGCTTCAAAAATGCATAAGGATCCTATCTCTTCATAGATATGATGCAAAAAATCCTCAAAGTATCCAAATACTTGATTTCAAGATCCCTTAAAATTGGAGATGGGATTGATCAAGCAATTTTGCAAGAAATAACTTGGCGAAATTTTTAAAAATAGGTCTCAAATATCTCTTTGGATATATCAAAATGTGATACCTGTGTAAAAAATAAGAGAGGTTTTTGTGAATGATCATGTTCCAAACAAAAACCTCTTTTTGTTTTCAAAACTTCACCTCCGTCTATTCAAAAATTTCTCTTGAAGACAATGACTAAAATAGGGAAAAACAAATCATTTTGGAAAATTATGGCAGCGCCTTTTCAAACTTTTAACAAAACCACATGAAACATTGTGTTTCCTTTTCAATTAAAATTTGTTAAATTCCACTCTCTGCTTGACATGTTCCCTGCCACTCGTGCCTTTAAATCCTATATATGCTCATTGAGCTGCTAGAGATCTGGGATTCTGATTTGGATGGAAATGCTCAATGAATTTTAAGACAAGAAGAAATAGGAGGGAGTTGACAAAGCCACCCAAAAATTATTTTGAAACCATCTTCTCTTTCTGCATTCGGGAGATGCCACGCTTGAAAAAAATTTGTGCCATCTAGTGTTTGATCCCTTGATCGACACTGCACCTGATCGCCCATGAATTTTTGCATAATTACTTTGTTTCACGATATCTATGCAAATGCAAGAGTTAAGGTTTGAACTGAATATGGTTTTGAGAAATGGAAGTTTCTTTGAATGAAGAATGTAGTCAATATTTGATGTAGATATTAAAAATCTCTACAAAAATTAAATCAACATTTTTCATGATCGAAAAACCCTAGCTTGATGCATATGTTGACAGGTACAAGCTCGACTTATCATATCTTCACCATGATTTGAAATATGATTTGATCATAATTGTTTAACATTGCTCAATCTCCTGCATGATTTCTAACTTTGGACACAATTTTTTGGGATTTGAGCATGTTCAAAACCAATCATGATTTTAGGTGCTACAAGAATAACGATATTCTTGTAACGCCTTTTTCTTTTATTTCAAACTTTTGGTAACACTAAAACTTAGCTCCAAATCTAATGGGAGACACTCAAACTGTCTAAAATTCAAAATTTGCCTTTACCAATAACACATGAAAAATATGCTCAAGAAAATAAAAAGTACATCATAAAGTATAAAAGAAATGAGTCATAGGGGAAGATCAAACAAATAAAGCAAGGTAGAAAAGGGTATTTTGTAGATAACAAATCATGAACAAGTTCAATGACTAACATGATGGGTAACAAATGATGTCAAGGTGCATGTAACCTCACCTGATGGAGTAATGGGTGCATGTTTTGGGAGGGGGTATGTCAAAGTAGTGTAAGGAGAACTTCTAAGTTTATTATGTTGTGTGCGCACCAAAAAAATTTCTTGGACTAGATCTAGAATGATTTTAGGGCACTAATGGGCTGGGTGACCATATAGCTCACAAAATGGGAAAGGGTGATTAGTCCATGTATGGTTGGTACATCTATGCTTGGTTTTATTGTAGTTCTGGTGGGTGCTATGAGTGCCCCCATATGTACAAGCATTGCCCCCATTCCATGGGAACTGATAGTGGGTGTTTCTATTCTTACTTCTTGTGAGTGGTGGATGACCAATATAACTAGGAGAGGGGTCCCAAGTTTGTCCTAATTGGGAAGAAGAGGGTGGGGTCATATATGGTAGGTTTTGTGGTCCTGCCATGGTGGTTGATGGTTGGAGAGCCAATTCTTGAAGAGAAAGGGATACTATATGGGTGGATTGTTCTAGGTATTGGTGCCCAACAAGGTGGATCCAGGAAAGGCTAATCCTAGGACCATGGCACTTACTGGTGTGTGTGATGGTTGTGTTGATGTGTTATCCAGATGGGGAACACCTCCCAATATTGGAGGGATGTTTCTCAAACGTGTAGAACGTTGGGGATGGTGTGGTTCCCCTATGATTCCAGACTATATGCAGATGTGTGCAAGTGGTAGCGAGAAGAATAAATGAACAAATGCTTCGGTAAATGTGGACTATATCAACAATGTTTTTGACAGTTGTATGTAGTCAAACAATGGTAATCATACATAAATAAGTAACAATGTAAGATGGTCAAGGGTATCATCTGCGTGGGGGAAAAATCAAATGCACGTGTCCTAATAGACCTATCTTCCTTCCTCTAAAAAATCACTGGGCCTTCCAAAAGCACTCAATAGTGGGGCTAGTGAGGCATGAATCCACTGGAAGAGGAGCTAGTGAAGGTATGAATAATCAGTTACAATGAGGGGTGAAGGGGGCATATTCGGAAAGGACTGGCGATATTTCCCAACAACCATTCAAAATCTGATTGACGTGTGATTGCATCCCACAACTGCCACCTTGGGTAGATAAAACCTAGAATTGGGAACTAAGTCACCTCGATCAAGCATAAAATTTAGATTTTTGGCCTCAGAAATCGATCACAAGCTGGATGTTTTCCAAGGGTTGGGTGACCCAAGGAGGCATGCAAACAAGAACTGGACCTCGACCTTCAACCCTTCACGGGTGTCTCCCTTCCTTGTGGTGTAGGAATGCTTTATTGGGAGGATTTTGGTACTCTATTTCACAACTTTCTAAGTTTCAATGAAGAAAAGATAATGGGGAGTTATTTGGATACCTATCCTGAAAATCATAACTTAGACTACAATTTTCTTTTGGTGTTCCTCCCGTGGAGGTTAGAAAATGTGTTGTTTACGATTTCTTTTATGATGTGAAAATAGGTTGTGAAGTTGGAGTCATGGGCCAACTTCGTTGTTTAAAAGTGGTTTGACCAAAATATTGGTACTAAACAAATGAATCCGTTTTGATCCTCCCAGATTGCTTATGGGCGTGGGGAGAAGAGCATACTACGGTTTCAAGTCTCTAGTAAAAAATCTTTTGAATATGTGGTGATGTTGTGTGCAAGAAGTGAAAGTGTGTAATGGTTTTTAATAAGTTTGTGAGAAAAGTTTTAACATGTGGACATCGCTTGGTCCTTTACAAATCTTGCTTACTTCTAACTTACTAAGTTTCACAAACAATCCTTGAAAAATTTGAAAAAACCTTAGGTAACTAGCATGGTGGACATGTGAGTCCTTACTCTTGATATTTTAATCTCCCTAGAATTTTATTTAATCTAAGAAAGCTTTGAAACTATCCTATACTGTAGTCATGTGGGCATGTATGGGCCCTTACAAAATCCTTAAACTTCCTAGGTAGTTTTGTCTAGAAATTTGAAACTATTCAAAGATTATGCACATATGGTCATGTGTGGGCCCTTACAAACCTTTTAGATTATGTTACAAAAAAAAATCTAAAGAGGCATTGGCCTCTCCTAAAATGATTGATTTAGATGCAAAAAATGAGCAAACTAAGAGGTATTGACCTCTCCTAAAATGATTGATTTTGAGGGGGAGATGGAGATTTCTTCAAGCAATCTTTGTTTTTGATTTCCAAGATCACAAAAGGGTGCGAGGAAATATCATACTCTGAGATTGTCCAAATAGTGTTCTAGTCTTGATTTTAATGTGATTTTTTGTAAAAGGAAAGCTTACAATTATTGGAATTTCAAATGCTACACTTAAGCAATCCACGTGGCAACCAAGGAAATAAAATATGTTATAGTTCTTTTTAATTCTCCTAGATGTCTATGTGTGACTAAGTATCTATTCAAGAATGAATCCCAAGCCTTGTTTTTGTGTCTTTTACAAAGTGCATAAAATAAATCTAAGTTACTGAAAAAAAAAATAAAAAATTGCACAGTCGCGCAGGCTGGAAATTTGAAATGAGTCCTCTCAACCAAAGGCTGAATGGCAGTGCTTAAAGGGTGGGATAGGACGGTTTTGGACCCTGCAAACACCAGAAAGTGAGAACAACATCTCTAATATCCTACTTGAGGAGGATTTTGGATTCCACTCCCCAGTATGGTTGCCAATTTGTTTGGGGTTTTTTATCACAAGGGTGAGAAAAAAGAGACCCCTTTGATTGCCTTGGTAAGCCAAAAAAGCAGCACAAAACAATGGTTAATAAGTTAGTGAAACTACAAACTAGAAAACAAGAAATAAAGCAAGATATGAATACAAAACCATGGAAACTAAACTAAGAAAATATTAACAAAGGATGCATGCAATTGAACACAAAGAATGGTTACCCAATAGAGAATGGTCTTTGAAATTGAGAACACCAAGAGGAGAAATATGAGATTTATGAATCCCCTATTCCTCTTAGGGAGGGATCTTGAATCCATCAAAGTAGAGCTATTGCTCTCCTATTTTTGGTTGACAAATGTTAAGAACTCTATGGAAAATCTTCCCAAGAGGTGAAAAGCTTTCCCTATACTATACTTTCCTAAGATATTCTTAAGAGAACAAATGGCTTCTCCAAGAGTATTTGGAAAACATAACAATGCTATGAAATTCTTCCATTTGAGCATATAATGGCCCTCTATGTATAGAACCATAACAATGTTTTTGATATCTTGGTCCAAGTGTGAATGGGAAGGCTTTTGAGGTACATCCCATATTTTTAATCATCCCAAGGTGAGATTTTGGGTCGATCTTGGGGTCTTGTATTGAATTACATCACCCTGGAAGTGGTTGAGGCTCAACCAAATTCATAAATGCATCGTTTCCACATCTGCCTGGGTTTCTTCATGGACAATCGCGCGGGTTGTGCACTGTGCATGTTTGGAGCTATTTTGGCCCGTGCAGATGTGCGCATGCTGACTTTGTTGGAAGTGCGCACAACTTTATGGGTTTTTTGCATAGTTTTTCTCACCTTGCTTATAATTGGCTTTGTACATATTAGAAGTATGCTGTATCTGTGCTAATTTTTTCTTCATCCATTTTCTGTATTTCTATGAGCGATTTTTTGGTGATAACAGATTCATCCCCATTTTGTCTTTGCCAGTAAATTTCCCTCTAATATTTGACATGGGGGAAGGCTTTAAGGAGCGTGAAGGTGATATTTTCAATGCGGATTTTTTTTAACAAAGTAATAACCCTTTAATATATTTAACCATTTTTCCAAAGCGTTTGCATCTATCTGGCCTTCAAATAAATGAATATCAAAGTTAACTTGTACCTTGAAGGGTGTCGCACCTTCGAAATGGTTTCTTGTTGAAGATGCCTTGATCAGTATTGGTAGTTGTCAAAAGATTTGGGAAAAATTGTCAATCATCTCATTCCTCTATCGTGTGATGGATTCCTTGAGCAACAACTTGAAAGGATATCCTACTCTATCATATCTCTTTTATTTTTCCATGGGAGGTCGCTTGGGTCAATGAGAGTGGTCTTCCCCAAGTGAAATTATCTTGAGACACAATGTCTCTCTATTCATTAACCTCGTCGGGGACATGCACTCAGAAAAAACAAAGAGAAGATTGCTCTGATACCATTGTTTTGGATTGTATAGATAATGAAATGAAAGTAAAGAATATGAATGGAAACACACACATGGAAATATGGTAGAAATCACATGAATATAGTGAAACCCAAATTATATTACTGAATGAAAATAGGAAAAGACTATAAAATGCAAAGCAATACAAGGTATCTAGAATGTTGGTAGCTTATCTCCGAAGAGAGAGGTGTCAAATACACTCATTCGCAAGAAGAAATTACAAGAGGATGAAAATGGAATTTTAACATAAAGTACTAAATCCTAAGAGTAAACCCCCCTAAATATCCAAAACCCTAACTCTAGGAGATGCAATGCTAAAAGGATTGCATGCCTTGAGGTGGCTAGTTGATACATCAACTTCCTAGGGGTGCAACATTTGCATACAATCTCCATTTGGGGAACATAGTAGCTCTTTGGAAATATCTAACTAAGAATTACAATTATTGGTAGACCTAGGAAAACCATGACCACCCTAGGCCCATGAATAGCCAAAAAACATCATTTAAGGTCTCAAAATGGCCCTAAAGGTTTTGGACTTGAAAAACTGTAAATAAAAAAACTGCCAAGATGGAGAACCATGTTGAGTCAATGGAAGAGGTGGGTGGCTATCGATGTCCATCTGTATCTCCACCAAGTTCCTCTTTGCATGCATATTTGCACACTACAAAATACTCATTTGGATATGCAATCTTCGAGATAGGTGCATTGGTTAATAATTCCTTCAAAAGATGGAAACTGTTTTCATGCTTGGAGGTCCATTCAAAATTTATTCCCTTCTTTTGAAAATAAGTGATGAGATGTGAAATATTTGAAAATCCTCCAATAAACGTCATGTAGTATCCAAATAATTCCATAAATGACATGACCTCTATAACTTTACTTGGTGTTGGCCATCCTCTAATGGTTTCAATCGTCTCTAGATCCAATATTATTCCTTCCTCTAAAATGATATGCCCCAAGTAGTGGACTTTCTTTTGGTAAAATGAACATATGATAAGCATGGAATACAATTGATGCCCCCTTAACAAATTTAGCACCATCCTTAAGTGTTTTTCATGTTCTTCTTTTGAATTAGAATAATTAATTATGTCATCCAAGAAGACAATGAAAAACTTATCCAAGTAATTTATGAAATAACCATTCATCAAGCACATAAGGACAACTGGTGCATTTTTCAATCCAAAGGGCACCACCAAAAATTCATAATTCCCATATCCGGTTCTAAAAGTTGTCTTACTAATGTATGCATCTTTGATTCTCACTTGATGGTACCCTTATCTCATATCTATCTTGGAAAATACATTTTCTTCTTTTAACTAATTCAAAGAGATCATCAATCTTGGGATGAGGGTACTTGTTCTTCACTATAGCTTTATTCAAATCCCTAAAATCAATGCAAAACCTTAATATTCCACCCTTCTTCTTCACAAATAGTACTATCTCTCCTCAAGTTGAGACACTTGGGTGTATGTACCCTTTCTTCAATAATTTTTCCAGCTGCATTTGCAATTCTTTCAACTATGGTGTGCTCATCTCGTAAGGAGTTATGGATACTGAGGTAGATCTAGGAATTAAATTAATAGAGAAGTCTATATATATCTTTGGTGGTGTTGAACCTCATAAGTATTTATTTCCTTTTCACTACTCTACACTTATATTTTTTCTAAGTATGTTTGCCTCCCACAATTTTCATTGTCACGTCTTACCTCCATGATTTATGCGTTTTTCCATACTTATGTCATTTTTTTATATTCACGGGTTGGTGGAATCACAGACTCACAGTCTATAACTTTATCCCTTGAACCTCTTCCCAACACTTAGTTTATTTTTCATTCGCGGACTCGCGGTATCTTTTATTTTGTATCTCTTGTCCTCATAAGTCCATCCGACAAGTATCGATACTTAGCCATTTTTCTTATCACGACTAACTCACGGACTCATGGAATCTTGGAATTGCATTCTCATTTGAAATATTCCACTCCTCCACCCTGCCATGATGTGTCCTTTCTCTTTCACTGTTCTCAAGTCATATTAAATGCTAATTCTACGAACTCAACTGCTAAATTAAATTCTGAAAAGGCCGCTATTAATGATGTTTATATCAAGGAAAATCACATTTATTTCAGGTTAATGTTCTCATTAAGGATCTAACGAAAATATTTTTTCATTGTTCTAAGCAGTATTTCAGAGAAAGTCTATCAACATGCTGAAGATGGCCGAAAGAAAACAACATTTCTGCGGGGATACCTTGAATCTATTCGCTAGAGAAGATCACAATTACCATTGGTCGAGGGAATATTGGTATTATTCAACATTGCCAGATAAATATAATAACAAGGTTTGGACATCAGGAATAGCTCTCACTGGCTATGTCCCTGAGGTTTTTGAGTGCAAAGAGATGGTCACCTGGTGTATTGATAAATTTATCCAGAACAAAAGAAAAATTCCACTACAAAGAGGCTCCCCTATTTCATTGGCGCCTTCATTCTTCAAGAAAATGTTAAAGCTACCAGAGCCGAACTTAACATACAAAGGAGAAGAATCCATAGATTTTATTAGAGGGAAAAATAATGGAATGGAGCTCCTGCAAGAATATTGACAAGATCCTACTACAATGTCAGAAGACTTATCTAGAACCCATGTTAGTTATTTAAAGGACCCTTATTGAGAAATTGCTTGGTTATTTACTAGAGTTATCAATCAAGATTTTACAACAACTATTCCCCAGCTGACACTATATATTTTACATTTTATAGATCATGAGAATGTTGTTTTCGATAGGGAAAAGATGACATCAAATGAAATTTCTGCACAGTTGATGAATTTTAGAAGTGAGAAAAAATTCTATATGGCATATTATCTGATATTTGTTATCGCACACTGTCATATTTTTAAAGGTTTGAGTGTTGGAAAAAGGGTAAACTCAAAAATCAACCCTATGACTATATGGTATCAATCTCTTTGGAGGCAGAAAGTTATCCATTATTTTTATGAAGTTTTCAATGATTTTGTGTCTGAATTTAAGAAATTACTCTTAGGAAAAGACACTTCTAGGATTTCATTTGGAGGCATCCACCTTTTTGAATAAAAATGGGATTCTGGAGAAAATAGATAATTAACACATCATTAGGATTTTCAATTCTCATGAAAAGCCCATAGATCTCCCTTATTATGTTTTAGACAATTTATTTGTCATAGAAGTGGCAAGGAAGTACAAGTTATGGTTTCATGCTTTTTATGAAAGAAGGAAAAAATAATTTATTCCTCTGCCTTGGAAAGTTGGTGAAATTCTCTTGAGAGAAATTCCCAAAATTGATGAATATGCCTCTTACTTTGACCAGTTTAATTTGAAGTTGTAGAAGAAATCAAGGGGTTTGACCCTAACCATATTTTTTATAAGCACATGGTACGAGTCAGGCTCAACCCTATAATGATCAATACACTCACATTTGTTGAGGAAGATTGCGATAGTCATGACCCTCCTGTTCAAGGTGTTGATAAAAATTATGGTGACATAGAGACAATTGTGAGCACTACACAATATTATAAGCAAAGAGGAGAACCCTCAAGTGAAATAAACACTCAGTCACCCACTATTTCTCATATAAGTATTTTTCCTAAAGTAAATGCTCAGTCTACAATAACCCAACAAAGAAAACCTTCAAGTAACAATTAAGGAGATGATGGAGAAAGAAATCCTCCCCAAGGAAGTTTAGAAAACCCCCATAAATTGACAATGAAAAGGAAAAGGGTTAATTCTCAGTAAGAGGGAGAAGAATAAAATGCACCTTAAAATGATATTTTTCTTGATGATATGGATTTAGATGTTGAAATTGAAAATATCTGGTTTCCAAATGAAGAAGAACGTTCCCAAGAAAATGTACAATCTGCAGCATTGGCTGTTCAAGATGAATTTTTCTCTGATGAAGAGGCATTTTCTGTACATAATGTTTTATTTGATAAGTCTTCAAAGAAATTGACCTTTGAGAGAACCTCAAAGAATTGGAAGGGAAAGTTGTGGTCCACCATTGATACCAAAAACACGTTGCCTTCAAAATTATCCTCAATTAATAGGGTCACATGGGATGCATTGGATGTTTCAATAGTTAAAATGGAAGAGGAAAATCTCAGTCTTAAGGAGAGAGTCAAAGAATTGGAGGCAACTCTCATGCCCCCGCCCATATTGGCTACCCTAGTCGCCATGATACAACCTGACAAAACTCTTCAAGAAACTCCAGAGTCAAATATGGGATTAAAAGGTGTTTCAAGCTTAATCATTGCTACTTGACACTTTGTTGAAGAGAATATAAAGAAAATAATGTTGCTTATTCTATATTTATGGGACTTGACAAAAAGTTTTTCCACTCTTGGGCCCAAAATTCAAAACACTAAAGAACACTTAAATGCATATTTGAAGAATGATGAAGGATTCTTCACAAATGGAGTTGTTATGTTTATAGTAAAAGTCTCAACAATGACAGATCATAGGAGAAAACAAGAAGATTTTCCATCCCAGAACCATATGAAACAATTAAAGGCATGTTGGATTGAAATAATCAATACATTAAAGGGGTTGTTAAATCAATTAAAAGAACTATCATGGAAAAACACTGAGGCATACTCAAATATTATTAGTTTGGATATTGCGGGCACAACTATTGTAGTTTCATATCCAAATTTAATATCGAATTCAATGATCATGAGCAGAGATCAATTTGAAGAGCAAGTTGAAAATTTGAAGAAATC
>JASDQU010587385.1:0-13946 GCA_032191745.1 Picea mariana | reverse complement strand
AAATTATATTACTGAATGAAAATAGGAAAAGACTATAAAATGCAAAGCAATACAAGGTATCTAGAATGTTGGTAGCTTATCTCCGAAGAGAGAGGTGTCAAATACACTCATTCGCAAGAAGAAATTACAAGAGGATGAAAATGGAATTTTAACATAAAGTACTAAATCCTAAGAGTAAACCCCCCTAAATATCCAAAACCCTAACTCTAGGAGATGCAATGCTAAAAGGATTGCATGCCTTGAGGTGGCTAGTTGATACATCAACTTCCTAGGGGTGCAACATTTGCATACAATCTCCATTTGGGGAACATAGTAGCTCTTTGGAAATATCTAACTAAGAATTACAATTATTGGTAGACCTAGGAAAACCATGACCACCCTAGGCCCATGAATAGCCAAAAAACATCATTTAAGGTCTCAAAATGGCCCTAAAGGTTTTGGACTTGAAAAACTGTAAATAAAAAAACTGCCAAGATGGAGAACCATGTTGAGTCAATGGAAGAGGTGGGTGGCTATCGATGTCCATCTGTATCTCCACCAAGTTCCTCTTTGCATGCATATTTGCACACTACAAAATACTCATTTGGATATGCAATCTTCGAGATAGGTGCATTGGTTAATAATTCCTTCAAAAGATGGAAACTGTTTTCATGCTTGGAGGTCCATTCAAAATTTATTCCCTTCTTTTGAAAATAAGTGATGAGATGTGAAATATTTGAAAATCCTCCAATAAACGTCATGTAGTATCCAAATAATTCCATAAATGACATGACCTCTATAACTTTACTTGGTGTTGGCCATCCTCTAATGGTTTCAATCGTCTCTAGATCCAATATTATTCCTTCCTCTAAAATGATATGCCCCAAGTAGTGGACTTTCTTTTGGTAAAATGAACATATGATAAGCATGGAATACAATTGATGCCCCCTTAACAAATTTAGCACCATCCTTAAGTGTTTTTCATGTTCTTCTTTTGAATTAGAATAATTAATTATGTCATCCAAGAAGACAATGAAAAACTTATCCAAGTAATTTATGAAATAACCATTCATCAAGCACATAAGGACAACTGGTGCATTTTTCAATCCAAAGGGCACCACCAAAAATTCATAATTCCCATATCCGGTTCTAAAAGTTGTCTTACTAATGTATGCATCTTTGATTCTCACTTGATGGTACCCTTATCTCATATCTATCTTGGAAAATACATTTTCTTCTTTTAACTAATTCAAAGAGATCATCAATCTTGGGATGAGGGTACTTGTTCTTCACTATAGCTTTATTCAAATCCCTAAAATCAATGCAAAACCTTAATATTCCACCCTTCTTCTTCACAAATAGTACTATCTCTCCTCAAGTTGAGACACTTGGGTGTATGTACCCTTTCTTCAATAATTTTTCCAGCTGCATTTGCAATTCTTTCAACTATGGTGTGCTCATCTCGTAAGGAGTTATGGATACTGAGGTAGATCTAGGAATTAAATTAATAGAGAAGTCTATATATATCTTTGGTGGTGTTGAACCTCATAAGTATTTATTTCCTTTTCACTACTCTACACTTATATTTTTTCTAAGTATGTTTGCCTCCCACAATTTTCATTGTCACGTCTTACCTCCATGATTTATGCGTTTTTCCATACTTATGTCATTTTTTTATATTCACGGGTTGGTGGAATCACAGACTCACAGTCTATAACTTTATCCCTTGAACCTCTTCCCAACACTTAGTTTATTTTTCATTCGCGGACTCGCGGTATCTTTTATTTTGTATCTCTTGTCCTCATAAGTCCATCCGACAAGTATCGATACTTAGCCATTTTTCTTATCACGACTAACTCACGGACTCATGGAATCTTGGAATTGCATTCTCATTTGAAATATTCCACTCCTCCACCCTGCCATGATGTGTCCTTTCTCTTTCACTGTTCTCAAGTCATATTAAATGCTAATTCTACGAACTCAACTGCTAAATTAAATTCTGAAAAGGCCGCTATTAATGATGTTTATATCAAGGAAAATCACATTTATTTCAGGTTAATGTTCTCATTAAGGATCTAACGAAAATATTTTTTCATTGTTCTAAGCAGTATTTCAGAGAAAGTCTATCAACATGCTGAAGATGGCCGAAAGAAAACAACATTTCTGCGGGGATACCTTGAATCTATTCGCTAGAGAAGATCACAATTACCATTGGTCGAGGGAATATTGGTATTATTCAACATTGCCAGATAAATATAATAACAAGGTTTGGACATCAGGAATAGCTCTCACTGGCTATGTCCCTGAGGTTTTTGAGTGCAAAGAGATGGTCACCTGGTGTATTGATAAATTTATCCAGAACAAAAGAAAAATTCCACTACAAAGAGGCTCCCCTATTTCATTGGCGCCTTCATTCTTCAAGAAAATGTTAAAGCTACCAGAGCCGAACTTAACATACAAAGGAGAAGAATCCATAGATTTTATTAGAGGGAAAAATAATGGAATGGAGCTCCTGCAAGAATATTGACAAGATCCTACTACAATGTCAGAAGACTTATCTAGAACCCATGTTAGTTATTTAAAGGACCCTTATTGAGAAATTGCTTGGTTATTTACTAGAGTTATCAATCAAGATTTTACAACAACTATTCCCCAGCTGACACTATATATTTTACATTTTATAGATCATGAGAATGTTGTTTTCGATAGGGAAAAGATGACATCAAATGAAATTTCTGCACAGTTGATGAATTTTAGAAGTGAGAAAAAATTCTATATGGCATATTATCTGATATTTGTTATCGCACACTGTCATATTTTTAAAGGTTTGAGTGTTGGAAAAAGGGTAAACTCAAAAATCAACCCTATGACTATATGGTATCAATCTCTTTGGAGGCAGAAAGTTATCCATTATTTTTATGAAGTTTTCAATGATTTTGTGTCTGAATTTAAGAAATTACTCTTAGGAAAAGACACTTCTAGGATTTCATTTGGAGGCATCCACCTTTTTGAATAAAAATGGGATTCTGGAGAAAATAGATAATTAACACATCATTAGGATTTTCAATTCTCATGAAAAGCCCATAGATCTCCCTTATTATGTTTTAGACAATTTATTTGTCATAGAAGTGGCAAGGAAGTACAAGTTATGGTTTCATGCTTTTTATGAAAGAAGGAAAAAATAATTTATTCCTCTGCCTTGGAAAGTTGGTGAAATTCTCTTGAGAGAAATTCCCAAAATTGATGAATATGCCTCTTACTTTGACCAGTTTAATTTGAAGTTGTAGAAGAAATCAAGGGGTTTGACCCTAACCATATTTTTTATAAGCACATGGTACGAGTCAGGCTCAACCCTATAATGATCAATACACTCACATTTGTTGAGGAAGATTGCGATAGTCATGACCCTCCTGTTCAAGGTGTTGATAAAAATTATGGTGACATAGAGACAATTGTGAGCACTACACAATATTATAAGCAAAGAGGAGAACCCTCAAGTGAAATAAACACTCAGTCACCCACTATTTCTCATATAAGTATTTTTCCTAAAGTAAATGCTCAGTCTACAATAACCCAACAAAGAAAACCTTCAAGTAACAATTAAGGAGATGATGGAGAAAGAAATCCTCCCCAAGGAAGTTTAGAAAACCCCCATAAATTGACAATGAAAAGGAAAAGGGTTAATTCTCAGTAAGAGGGAGAAGAATAAAATGCACCTTAAAATGATATTTTTCTTGATGATATGGATTTAGATGTTGAAATTGAAAATATCTGGTTTCCAAATGAAGAAGAACGTTCCCAAGAAAATGTACAATCTGCAGCATTGGCTGTTCAAGATGAATTTTTCTCTGATGAAGAGGCATTTTCTGTACATAATGTTTTATTTGATAAGTCTTCAAAGAAATTGACCTTTGAGAGAACCTCAAAGAATTGGAAGGGAAAGTTGTGGTCCACCATTGATACCAAAAACACGTTGCCTTCAAAATTATCCTCAATTAATAGGGTCACATGGGATGCATTGGATGTTTCAATAGTTAAAATGGAAGAGGAAAATCTCAGTCTTAAGGAGAGAGTCAAAGAATTGGAGGCAACTCTCATGCCCCCGCCCATATTGGCTACCCTAGTCGCCATGATACAACCTGACAAAACTCTTCAAGAAACTCCAGAGTCAAATATGGGATTAAAAGGTGTTTCAAGCTTAATCATTGCTACTTGACACTTTGTTGAAGAGAATATAAAGAAAATAATGTTGCTTATTCTATATTTATGGGACTTGACAAAAAGTTTTTCCACTCTTGGGCCCAAAATTCAAAACACTAAAGAACACTTAAATGCATATTTGAAGAATGATGAAGGATTCTTCACAAATGGAGTTGTTATGTTTATAGTAAAAGTCTCAACAATGACAGATCATAGGAGAAAACAAGAAGATTTTCCATCCCAGAACCATATGAAACAATTAAAGGCATGTTGGATTGAAATAATCAATACATTAAAGGGGTTGTTAAATCAATTAAAAGAACTATCATGGAAAAACACTGAGGCATACTCAAATATTATTAGTTTGGATATTGCGGGCACAACTATTGTAGTTTCATATCCAAATTTAATATCGAATTCAATGATCATGAGCAGAGATCAATTTGAAGAGCAAGTTGAAAATTTGAAGAAATCATCGACCATAAAATTTGATATTATGTTTGAGTATACTTATGATGAAATTGATAATTGGCTTGTTGAGTACACAAATAAAAATGAGAACATTGAAACTATATTGAAAAATTTATCTATTGACCATAGAGAAATTGAGAGTGAATTGTTAAATATCAAAGTAAAACAAGAAATAATCGTTTCCCCATTAAGGGAATATATTCAAGAATGGTCAAACAAGGCTATAACCAATATTTCTGAATTTCCAACGAAAGCAATTACAACTAGCCACTTAACCGCAACATGCAAAGATATAAAGGGCACATCAACAAGAAAATGAGAGGAGAGAGATTCCATCACAGTAAGTCCATAATGATTACATACCTTCTTCCTGATAAGATTTCATACAGTTATATTTATTCTTTCATTGGAAAAGTATAACCAAATTTTGATAACTTCCTCCTTGTCTTCTTTCTAGATCTTGTTGCTTGTGCTCCACTCCATGTTCTTGTCTTCATCATTTTCTTGTAAATATTTTTATGGTCCATAGGAGCCCCAATCCCAGTCCATTAATGGACAAATGCCTTTAAATTTCAAGTATTGTAATAAACATTATCAGTTTGAGAAATTTCAGAGAACTAAGTCAGGATCAGTTTTGATTGTATTTTATAAATCTAAGTTCTGAGTATAAGATATTTGATGTTGATCTATCAAAATATTATTTTTATATTAATAAGTATTACTCTTTCAAATTTATTTTGTGCCATTGGACCATTTCTTTTATTTGAATGTGATCAGAATTTTCATTAAATTGTGATGGATGTGAGAATTTTATCATTTTCTATATTGTATGGTGTTTGAGGTTCCTGGTCCACTTCTCAGGAATTTTCCATATATATATATATATATATATATATATATATTCAGTATTTTGAATTTTATTGAGCCATAAAGAGATGGATTTGATCATTTGAGAATATTCCATATTATTTTTTGATATAAAATACTAAAAAAAAATCATAAACGAAATAGGAGTACCACCTCTCTAAAAGAGAAGGGGAGATTCATATCATTGTGAGGTTTCCGTTTCGATCCTAACAGATTCAAACATCAACTTTTTTGGTGACCATACTGGGGACAATTTGAAAGATTAGTTTTAGACCGAAATTTTTCATGACTTTGCCTCAACCTGAGCAACCCTAACTAGAAAATTGGATTGGTAAACCAGATAAGTTTTTTGCATCAATGATATAATATTAAATTGACAACAACCCAAAGTCAAGAAGAATTAGAGAGATCTTGGAAAACTCTTGTTCAAGAAGAAGAACAAGAAATCCTCAGAAGATAAAGAAGAGACGAGAGACAGATTCGAATAGCTCAAGAAAAAAATAGAAATTGAAGTTGGACGAGTATAAAGGGCCATTGACTAGAAGTAGGAGTAACCAACTACAAGTTTTAGAAATCGAATAATTCAGATTTGAAGAAAATAAGAGATATTCAAGAACCGGTGATAAGGAAGAAATACGTGAAGAAAGACACGAAGAAAGACGAGAAGAAAGACACGAATAAATATGAGAAGGAAGCTATAGAATCCCGAGGAGAAGGGTAAGATATTCTCCTCTAAACCTCCAAGGAGAACAACATGAGATTCATGTTCTTCCAAAGGGGAAATTGAAGACATTCTCAGGGGATGGAGTGACTGGTCCAAAAACACATGTAGATTTGTTCTTGGATATTTGTGATTTCCACCTTATCGAAGATGATGATGTAATGGTAAGATTATTTCTCCAAACATTGTTCGATCAAGCTTTTGAATGGTTCACATCATTCCCTACTATATCGATTGGGTCATTTGAAGATATTGAAATGATGTTTTTGAATATGTTTTCTCCTCTGGTTTCTTACCATACTCTTCTCACCGACTTTATTCAAATATGTCTAAGAAAAAATGAAAAAATTCAAGATTTTGATTTGAGATTCAATTAAAATTGAACAAAATACCAGAACAGAAAAGGCTAAATGATCTAGTAGTACTCGGTTGTTATAAGAATGCCATGCCTTCCAATGCAAATTTTTCTATTAGAGCCTCTAAAATTGAAAACCTAAATGAAGCAATGGGAAAACCCATAGAGATGGAAGAAATCATGTTTGAAACAAGAGCTAACCCCGATATTATTCTCGGAAAAGTAAAAAGACAAATAGATAATTTGGCCATTTTTTATAAAGAGGTATCAAACTCAAAGAAGAATGAGGATAAAAAAACATGCCATCTCGGAAGTCAAGGATCTGGAGGAGGTTTTTTCAATGGGACCATACCAAATTAAGAATTGACCTTGTTGCATCGCAAGAGATAAAGCCGAAGATGGAGATTGCACAAATGAACAAAACTATCAGGCAAATGCAGAGTGAAATAACTAGATTGAGAAGAAGTAAAAATTTCATGCCTGATTCAAGGATGTTAGTTCCAAAACAAAGAAGAAATATTGTTCAAGAACATAGGGAAAGAATCAAGAATACCAATGATAAAAAAATATAGAGAATCTCGAGGGCACCTAATCCCAATGCAGTAATACTTGAAGAACTTATGATGAACACGTTATTGAGAAAGAGACCGACTATATTCAAGAAGAAATTCTTGAATATGTAGAGATGGATGGATGTGATACATCCATGTACATATTTCAATAAAATGAAGAAAATAATATCTTGCAAGACAATGTTGTCCAAACACGGGCACAATCAAATAAATTCAAACCAAAGGAAAATATAGAAAAAGAGAAGAATAAATCAAGTGAGCAAAAAAGAATTGTAAATACCCCTCAGATGATGTATAATGTGGTCGATGATCTTAGTAAATTGAGAATCACTCTACCCTTCATGGAAGTGGTAAAAATTACGCAGTAGAGAGAAAATTCTCTCAAACTTTTAGATGAGCCAGGCAGAAGAATGGAAGCCATTATTGCAAATCCAAGGAAAAATTAGACCATATCAACTGTCAAGTTGAGAGGCAAAGTGCCCCCCTTTTATAACTCGATTGAAAACCATGATGTGGTGCTTCACAATTGTTTGATATATTCCAAATGTAAAAATAATATCATTCCCTTGGCAGTAATGGAAGCACTCAGTATGAGTTGTACCAAATATTATGAAACAAGTGAAAGTTTTATCCAATCTATTCCAAAAAGGTATCAACATATGGAGAGATCAAGTATTTTTTTGCTTGGATTACTACTGGTCCCCGTATTATCACCCTTTTCAGTATTATGGTGGTTGATATCCCCCCAATGTATGGATTAGTCCTTGGAAAAGATTGTTCTTCAATGATCGATGCTTACATAATGAACGATGGTAGTTGCATGATGCTGCCAAAAAAATATGGGACAATGTTGAAATTTCGTCGTTGGCCCAGAAAACCATTTTCATTTAAAAATAAAGATAATGAAATGATGCAGGATTATATAGACGCAAGTATTGAAAATTATGCTATACTTGATTTGGATAAAGTTTGAAACAACAAGATAATTATTTCACTGGATACTTGATAATGTCATTTGATGGCGCATGCTAAAGCTCAAGGAGCAGGGTTGGAATTAAACTTAAAAGTCTCGATAAAGTCATATATTTGCATGCTATCAAATTGGAATTCCATGTACCAACAATGAAGCAGAGTATGAAGCACTAATTCAAGGGATGATTCTAACATTGGAGATGACCATTGAACACTTGATTATAACTGACGACTTTGAATTGGTTATAAATCACGTCATTCAAATATATAAGGTCAAGAAATAAAAACTCAAACTGTATGTCAAAAGAGTAAATGAATTGATGGAGGATTTTTGTTGATTTAATATATCTATTGTCCTCAGAGAGAAAAATCAAAAGGTATATTCATTATCTAATCCCAAAGATGTTCAAAGAGAAATTTCATTTCAAGTCAAAATAATTTTCAGAGCTTCGGTGCCCAACAATCAAGATTACCTTCAGGTATTTGAAAATGATGAAGAGTTGAATGATTTCTTGGCTAATGAAAATTATTACAAGGAAAATGATAATAGTTTTGCCCTTGTTCCAAAATACTTTGTAAAATCGAAATCTATTTTTACAAGAGATGATCAAACAAAGAATATCAAAGAAGAAGTATCAGTTCGAAAGGTACAAGAAACACAAAAAATAAATATTGGAACTAAGGATTCCCCAAAATATGTGAATCTTTGGATTGATTGCACATCAGAGGAGATTGACCAATATACTTCCTTATTCAAAGAATATTATAATTTATTTGTATGGAGTTATGATGATATCAAGGCATATGACAAATCTATATTCTAGCATATCATACCATTGAGAGAAGGGGAAAAACCTTTTAAGTAGAAAATTAGAATGATGAATCCCAAATTGAAGCCATTGGTAAAAGTGGAGATGGAGAAATTAAAAAATGTTGGAATTATATATCCCATTAGACATTCAAATTGGCTCTCAAATCCAATATTAGTGAGTAAAAAGACTCGATAAATCTGAATGTGTGTTGATTTCAAATATTTGAATAAAGAAAACATCAAAGACAATTATCCTCTGCCTAACATGGAATTCTTGCTTCAACAAGTTACTGGATCAACTTGTATAACCATGTTAGACGGTTTTCAGGGTATAATCAAGTATTGGTAGCAGAGGAAGACATGCCCAAGACTTCTTTTATAACACCTTGGGAGACATATTCTTATGCTCGCATGCCCTTTGGCTTAAAGAACACTGGAGCCACTTTTCAAAGAGCCATGGATCATGCATTCAAATATTTGATAAGGAAGTTTATGGAAGATTATCAAGATGATCTTACCATCCATTCCAAGACAAGGGAATAACACATCCATCATTTGAGGCAAGTTTTTGAAAAATCCAGATTATATGGGATCTCTCTTAATCCGAAGAAATGTTTATTTGTTGTATCTGAAGGAAATTTGTTGGGACATATAGTCAGTAAAGAAGGAATCTACATTGATCTTGAAAGAATAAGATTCATTAATGAATTGAATCCTCCATCTTCAAAGAAAGGGGTGCAATCATTTTTTGGAAAGAAACTTTGTGAGAAGATTCATTCCTGGTTATGCAAGCATTGTCAAGCGAATCAATTTATTGCTGAAAAAATATCAGAGATTTGAATGGACTTCAGATACTCATAATGCGTTTAACAATATTAAATGAGAAATCACCACAATGCATGTTCTTATCAATCTAGATTTTAAAAGAGATTTAATTTTATATTCTTTTTCTACATAAGGGGTCGTGGCTTCAATTCTTACACAAATAAATTCTAAAGGGGAAGAATTACCAATAAGTTTCATGAGTAAAATCCTTCATGATTATGAGCTAAAGTATTCATAATTGGAAACATATGCACTCTCTCTTGTTAAGGAAGTAGCACATTTCCAGACTTATATTTTGAACCCCCATCTTATAGCACATGCTCCATATTCTCCAATAAAGATGCTTCTAAACCAACAATTGAGAGAGGGAAAGTGGGAAAAATGGTTGGCCAAGATTCAAGAGTATGATATCGATATCAAACCTTCAAAGGTAGTTAAAGGACAAGGATTGTGTAAGCTCATTGCAAACCATGATGCATTGAATGGGGTGGTATCAATTTTAGTAGGAAAACCTATCTTGAATTCTGAATGGTACGAAGACATCATTTTTTAATCTAAGATATGGGAAACTCCCAATCAGTATGAATCCCAAAGAAATAAGAGCTTTGAAAATTAAATCCAATCAATTTATATTAATTGTAGAGATATTGTTTAGAAGAAATTATGATGGTATGCTATTGAGGTGTGTAGATGAAATCAAGGCTCAAGAACTGATAAAGGAATTTCATGAGGGAATATGTGGAGGAAATTTTTCACCAACCACTACTGCGCACAAAATAATAATAAGTGGGTATTATTGGTCATCAATTTTTAAGGATTCATATGCAATGGTGAGGAAATTCTTTTCCTATCAAAAATTCTTAGGAAAGAGGAAGAGGTCTGCAATGTCTTTTCAACCTATACTGGTTGAAGAACCATTCACACAATGGGGAATAGATTTCATTGGGCCAATAAATCCAAAATCAAGTAAAGGACATGCATACATTCTCACTGCCACAAATTAATTTACAAAATGGAAAGAAGCAATGGCATTAAAAAAGGTTGATTCTGAAGAATTGATAAAGTTTCTTAAAGATAATATTTTATCAAGGTTTGGGATACCAAAAAAATTCATCACCGATAATGGGTTAATCTTGATTGGATCAAAGTTTACCAATTTTTTGGGGGAATATGGTATTGTAATGGGGAAATTATCAAATTACTATCCTTAAGGAAATGGACTTGCTGAATCAACAAACAAAACATTGATTCAAATTCTAAAGAAGACAATTGATCAAAATCAAAAGAATTGAAATTTAAAATTGATATATGCTCTGTGGGCAAGAAGGACGACACAAAAGGATAACATTGGAATATCCCCTTATGCGTTGGTCTATGGAAAATAAGAAAAAATGCCACTTAGTCTTGAATTGAATGCTTCGACTTATGCAGTAAATATTGAAGACACAAAAGATACTCCTCCTCTGCAAAAGAGATTGAACTATTTGTTAAATCTAGAATAAGAGAGAGTCTAAGCATTAAAGAAAATATTTCAAAGGCAACAAAATCTCAAGAAGTATTTTGATCAAAGTGCAACGATAAATAATTTTAAAAAAAGGAGAACTAGTACTACTCTAGAAAAAAGAAAAAGAAAATCCCTCAATGCATACAAAGTTTGAAGCACTCTAGATTGGGCCCTATCTCATTGAAAATATTTTAATTTTCAACTCGTACATGCTCAAGGACATGAAGGGAAAAGTTTAATGTTGCATGTCAATGGGAAACATTTGAAGAGTTTCTTTGCTTGAATTTTTCTTCTGGGTTGTACATAGTCTGTTTTATTTGTTTTGTATATTCTCACCTCCTAGACTCCATCGCCCAACTAATAAGACATTTGGTCTTGAAATTCTAGATTCTTGATAACCCGGAGGGGGTTATCATCCCATAGTTGGAGCCAGTTGTTTAACCTCATAAGTATTTCTTTCTTTTTTCATTACTCCACACCTATATTTTTCTAAGTATGTTTCCCTCCCATAATTTTCATTGTCATGTCTTACCTCCACGACTTATGTTTTTTCCATACATATGTCATTTTGTTATATTTTTGGGTTGGCGAACTCACAGAATCATGGTATATCACTTTCTCCCTTGAACATCTTCCCAAAACTTAGTTTATTTTTCATTCGCGGACTCACAGACGCACGGTCTCTTTTCTTTTGTATCTCCCATCCTCACAAGTCTGTTTGACAAGTATCAATACTTAGTCATTTTTCTTATCATGGTGGACTTGCAGACTTGCATTCTCATTTGAAATATTCCACTCCTCCACCCCATCGTGATGTGTCCTTTCTCTTTCACAGTTCTTGAGTCATATTAAATTCTAATTCTACAAACTCAACTGCTAAATTAAATTCTGAAAAGGTTGTTATTAATGATGTTTCTATCAAGGTAAATCACATTTATTTCAGGTTAATGTTCTCATTAAGGATCTTACGTAAAGATTATTTCACTATTCTAAGTAGTATTACGGAGAAAGTCTATCAACCTACTGAATATGGCCGAAATAAAACAACATTTATGTGGGTATGCCTTGAATCTATTCGCCAAAGAAGATCACAATTACCATTGGTTGAGGGCATATTGGTATTATTCAACATTTCTGGATAAAGATAATAACAAGGTTTGGACATCACGAATATCTCTCACCAACTGTGTACCTAAGGTTTTCGAGTGCAAAGAGATTTTCATCTGGTGTATTGATAAATTTGTCCAATTTAGAAGAAAAATTCCACTACAAAGCGAATCCCCTGTTTCATTGGTGCCTTCAGTCTTCAAGAAAATGTTAAAGCTACTAGAGTCAAACTTAACATCAAAGGAGAAGAAGCCATATATTTTATTAGAGGAAAAAATAATGGAATGGAGCTCATGCAAGAATATTTACAAGATCCTACTGCAATGTTGGAAGACTTATCCAGAATCTAGGTTAGTTCTTTAAATGACCCTTATCGAGAAATTGCTTGGTTATTTACTAGAGTTACTGGTCAGGATTCTACGACAACTATTCCCTGGTTGGCACTATATTTTTTACATTTTACAAATAATGAGAATGTTGCTTTCAATTGGGAAAAGATCATATCGAATGAAATTTCTTCACAGTTGATGATTTTCAAAAATGAGAAAAAGTTCTATATGGAATTATACATGATATTTTCTATCACACATTGTCATATTTTTAAAGGTTTGAGTGTTGGAAAAAGGGTAAAATAAAAAATCGACCCCATGACTATGTGGTATCAAGCTCTATGAAGGTAGAAAGTTATCCATTATTTTTATGAATTTTTCAATGATTTTGTGTCTGAATTTAAGAAATTACTCTTTGGAGAAGATACTTCTAGGATTTCATTGGAAGCATCCACCTTTTTTAATAAAAAGGGGATTATGGAGAAAATAGGTAATTACAACATCATTAGGATTTTATGTTCTCATGAAAATCCTTTATATCTCCCTTATTATGTGTCAGACAAGTTATTTATCATAGAGGTGGAGAGGAAGTATAAGTTTTGGTTTCATTCTTTTATGAAAGAAAGAAAAAACAGTTTATTCCTCTGCCTTAGAAAGTTGGTGAAATTCTTTTGAGAGAAATTCCCAAAATTGATGAAAATGCCTCTTACTTTGACCAGTTTATGTTAGAAAAACAGGACCGCGGAGAAATAAAATAAAACAAATGCAGAAACAAAACACAAAAGACACACAATACAAGAGAGACACAGATTTACGTGGTTCACCCAGTGTGGGCTACGTCCACCAGAGAAATTGCCAGGTCCTTCCTTTATTATTGTCCATCAAATGAAGGGATACAACCTATAGCAAAACCCGCTGTAACTTCCTCTTCTTTCTCTCACAGTCTCCTCTCTCAGAGTACAATATTTACCATCAATCAATAGCCGTAATACATTTCCCATATAAAAGAGGGTTGCCTTCTAGGGAAAAAAACCCTAACATAATCTCTACCGTTAGATCTGCGACCTTATAATGAACGGTCCATATTTACAATGAAATTACAATATACTTTTATAAGGCAATTTTTGCTTTGGGGGCTTCGCCCCCGAACCCCCGCTTGCCCCCAGACCCCCCAGCCAGGGGGATGGACCCCCCGGACCCCGCAGAGGGGGTGCCCCCCCTCTGCACTCCCCC
>JASDQU010587384.1:53958-64802 GCA_032191745.1 Picea mariana | reverse complement strand
GGGGTTTCCAGCAAGGGGGGTGCACCATCCTTGGAGAGAGATTCGTTGGAGGAGATTGGTCAGGATTTTGGAGATTATATCACTTGGGTTTTTATTGTAGCGCGTTGGACATCAGATCTAGTCCATTCATGAGGAGTTTGAGGTGCTATTTGATTTATTAGATGCATGGGATAAATTGGAGGAGAGGAGAAAACTTCATAAATTGGTTTCAGTCATTTGCTAGCTCATATATTCACCATTTTTCTTGGGACTTCACCAGGGAGGTAACCAAGCCTCGATCTATCATTTTGGAGAGTTTATGAAGGTTTGGAGGCCTCATTCATCCAGGCCAAATTATTAGGGTTTCAGCCATCTAGGGGGGGTGCACCATTCAGTGGAGAAGTTTCAGATCTACAGGGTTTGAGAGTGGATTTGGAGATTTGGACACCTGGGTTGTCATTACATTTTCCTGATCTATCAGTTGGCATATTTCTTGGGGTGATTGGACACTTTTGGCAGTAGGGCTGAATTGTTGAGGAGCTTCAGCTATCCAGCAGGGTGTGGCACCTTCCAGCTTGGGGGTTTAGCATTCATACGACCCAGATATACGTGTATTCAGTGTTCATTGTATATCCATCCTTTGGAGGCTTATTTTGTATTATCGAGAGCATTTTGTAGTAGCTCTATTGTCTATGTTCTTGTCCATCTGTTGAGCATTCCAGATTGGCATCTTCATTGTAGCAGGTTCCTCTATTTCATGAATAGAATCATATTTGGGATGTTTTGTCTTGTCTATCATATTGCATATGGTTGAGGTATGTTCCATGCTTGTATCTTCTTGTTATTTGTTGCAACATTCATATAAACACATCAGTAAACCCTAAGGCCGAAATCAATAGGCCATTCAGCAAGTAAACACACCTAAACAAGTAATTCAGCAAAGTGTTTGACGAAATACCACAACCATAAAAATTTTAAAAAGACACCCAAAATCGTGATGATCCTTGAATAATGGCTTGGGATCATTATAGTGGTATCAGAGCTTAAATCCTACAAACCTAAGGGGTCTTTCATAGGGATAAACGTATAGTTGGAAAGAAATGGATAAGATAGCCTTTGAGATGACATGCTTTGAGATCATATATTCCGGCCTTAGCGAGGAAAATGGGGCTCTCATAACCTTTCCTCAATATGTAGCCTTTAGAAATCCCAGTTGGAGAAAATGGGATATTTTACATGGGATCACCTTAGCAGATAAAAAGAAAAAATAAACAGCTAGATGGATGGAAGAACAGAGAAACCTCATGCCCAGTAGGAGCACGCAACCTTGCTACAGTTGCAAGGGGTCATGGGAACCTGATCATAGGTGTAGGGGTAAGGATAAGAAGCACACTATCGAGGCACACTATGACAGGGAGGATGATGTGTGTGTGGATGGAGCGATAGATGTTGATTCAGAGTAGTCGGATGATGACAGTGACTCTTGCACAGAGGCTAGTGATAGTGACTCTACCTTAGAGGATAGTGATGATGACTCTTGCACAGAGGCTAGTGATGCTTGCACGCTTGAGGAGGACGATGACCCTTGTGTAGTGGATAGGCAGTTGGATGGACAGGACGATAGCACTAGTGTATCAGCAGACATATCACATACCATTGATGTCTTTACGTCTCAGCATAGTGGTGACACTAGTGAGGAGTCACACGTGTTAGCACCTAGAGATGATAAGCTTCCTATGATGGTCGTGAAACATATGTCATCCTTCCCGACACCATTGATAGCCATGTCACATGAGGGGGTTAGTGGCATGTCATATATGATTGAAGAGCCTTGTGTGAGGGATGCACACCATGGACATGTAGACCAATAGATCCAGGACGAGATACATGACGTGCAGACATTTGACCTTACAGATCAGCCAGAGGAGATTGAGTCACATCTTTTGGAGACTCCATTAGTTGAGTAGATTATGGAGACTGAAAGGTTTATGGAGCACTTACTTCTAGGATCGTCCTGCATTGATGAGGATGCACTCTTTAGAAGTCAGGATGACCATGGCACATGTCTGGATACATCTACATGGGATCCAGGTGTAGATGATAGTAGCAGGGTGAGTGCACAGGAGGATACGGTTGCTTATATAGGATACAATGTGATTCGGAGGGAGATAGCACCTACTAATGGGGTGCAGTGCTAGACAGGAGGACCCAGCAGCACAGTAGACAGTGGGTAGTTCATCATGTTATCTTATGTAGAGAGTGTTTTTGGGGACTCCAGAGTCGACACTAGAAGGAGTGACAGCAGCAGTGAAGGATATGAGGTGGCACCTCAGCATGACCATGACCAGGAGCCACACCACTTAGCAGCATAGTTGAGAGTCAGTGAGGCTATGATCATGGCAGCCACTAGGCACATTGATGACATGCATGTAGTGATGGCAGATTACTGTCGGAGAGCATCAGTGGCACATGGCAGTTTAGATGAGAGGTTTCCATGGATGATTTTCATACTCTTAGGGAGAGAGTATCTATGATGAGGACCGACTACCATCAGTTGTTGGCTGACATAGATTACCTATTGAGGGTGGGTGAGATACATCATGAGGCTCTGAGGGAGAAGGAGTTGGAGATGGTCCAACTCGCTCAGGAGTTGGAGAGCACTCAAGGATTCTTGAGAGGCACATAGACAACCCTTCAAGAATCAAAGTCTAGATCAGATGAGTCTCTTGAGGAGATTCATCAAAGATCCACTTCATCTTTCTTAGTGGACACTCAGATGTATCAATCAGTCATGTTGATAGAGGATGTTGGTGATCTATCAGAGGAGAACCAGTTGATGGAGGACACTTCCATTTGTGTTCTGAGAGTGGTTGAACTCCATGTAGAGGTTGATCCAGCAGTATGCCTAAGATCTATGATGCAGAATGAGTCTACAAGAGATGACATGAGTATGCCAAAGAATACGGTGATGAGGGATAGTTCACAGAATCATGCCGAGGTGTATGGTGGCATTCAAAGGGGTATAGTTCTTTGCAGGGAGGAGACACACCTAGGGGAGCATGCAGATGTCACTCCTTTGTAGCAACACCTAGTTATGAGAGATCACCTTCGCCATATCAGTAGTTGCATGGGAGATGAGAGATGGAGGTTGGTTGAGCAGTAGTTGGAGGAGTTACTTTCGATTGTATTGGATGGTTGGGATTTGATGGTGACAACAGGAGAGTACTTATCATGGATACCGATGGACGAGCTTCTGGTCGAGTCCTTGGGATTGAACAAAGCATGTGATGCCTTCCAGACCTACAATCAGCTGCAGATATGTCTGATATCCTTTTTCGACACATTTATCATTGACAACAACATGATGAGGATAGCAGATGAGCACAGAGGGCTTCTGACAGTGATGAGTCTCACATAGGAGTAGTTAGATGAGATTGGAAGTGATAAACTTCCAAGTTTTCCATGGGATCCGGAAGTTCATTGGGTGAGTCGGATGTTTAACTACATGATGAACCAGGTTGTGCCCGAGATCCACACACTCCACCAGAGGTCAGTCTGGAGTGGGTCTGCAGGGATTTGTCCGATAGAGCGAGGCATATTTTCACTCTTGGTCATCATGATTGGATGTGGAGATGGGTGGATAGATATTTCTTCTACAGAGATTTCTTTATAGGTACAGTTTCTGGACAAGTTCGGTGGTCACAGGTATTTAAGCTTGAGCATCTAGGAGAGGAGGATGTAGTATGTATGCAGGGGGCAGACAGTCGTGGTCAGAGTAGTGCAGGGCCGGCATGGTGATCTTCGACAGAGGTTAGCATGGGACCTAGGGATTGCAGGGTTGAGAATTTCACTGACTGACAGGGGTGAGTGGACATTTGCAGGGGAAATTTGTTCTAACTTTCTATTTAGCTTCAGTGTTGAGGGGAGCACAAAGCTTCAGGGTGTCTCACGGAGGTCTTATAGTACCTCATTCTGGCATCAACATGTGTAGTTGATGGAGGCCGTGTGGACCTTGGTAGATATTTGGAGGATGGACTCATTCCGATATGAGGCCATGTGTCAGGTGCAAGAGGTTCATAGGGTTGATATCTTTCAGGACTATGCTTCGCAGAGTATTGCAGTTCACTTCCTAATATGGGATCCAGGGGGTAGAGTGCATGAGTGTTCATATTTGGATGGGTTCTACTGTGTATCCCACAGGTGGACATGGGATCTTGGTATTTTATTTGAGGGGATTTGGGTATTGCTTGAGGACAAGCAATTTTCTAGCAAGGAGGACTGTAATGTCCCCACTTTGGGACATCATCACAGTGCAGAGGTTTATGATGACCAGAGTAGCCAGATGGATGTTATAACTAGTACAGGAGTTATTGAGAGACATTTTGGGGTCCAACTTGAATTTCTCATCATATTCCATAATTATGGGCCATTCCGCATAGGTTGTCTTTGGTTACGTGGCATTCCGACAATTTCCATGATTTTGACTATTTTGAGCTATAAGTTAATGGAATTCACTAAAGAGGTCATTTTGGGNAGGATGGGATGGTGAGAAATGACTTTCAGTGGCCAGGAAAGCCACAAGGAGAGATAAGGAGCTTTTCAGAGGTAAAAAGGTTAATTAATTAATTAAATATTAATAAAATGAAAGTCACTTTGGAGGGACAAGGTGAGCCAAAAAGTATAAAGGAAAGGCAAGGGCCTCTACTCATTCATTCATGTATGTTTATCTTTTGGATTTATGGCTTCTAGCTAGAGGGTCCATCTCTTGGGGGTTTTGATGGTTTTGACTTAATAAACCCTAAAGGAAAATTCAGTGGTGAAAGATTCCTCCTAGCTTGTCCCAAGCTTGGTATTGAAAATGTAATACTCTCCCACACCATTCTATCTTGGTTCTACATCAGTGCAGGAGGGTTATACATAGCCACAGGTACAGGAAGAGAAGGAGGGTGCACCATTGGTGTTTTCCAGCAAGGGGGGCGCACCATCCTTGGAGAGAGATTCATTGGAGAAGATTGGTCGGGCTTTTGGAGATTCTATCACTTGGTTTTTCATTGCAAGGCCTTGGACATCAGATCTAGTCCATTCATGAGGAGTTACAGGTGCTATTTGATTTATTGGACACTTTTGGCAGCAGGGCCGAATTGTTGAGGAGCTTGAGCTATCCAGCAGGGCGTGGCACCTTCCATCTTGGGGGTTTAGCATTCGTACGGCCTAGATCTACGTGTATTCAGTCTTCATTGTATATCTAGCCTTTGGAGGCTTATTTTGTATTATCAGGATCATTTTGTATCAGCTCTATTGTTTATCTTCTTGGCCATCTGTTGAGCATTCCAGATCGGCATCTTCATTGTAGCAATTTCCTCTATTTCATGAATAGAATCAAATTTGGGATGTTTTGGCTTGTCTATCATATTGCATATGGTTGAGGTATGTTCCATGCTTGTATATTATTGTTATTTGCTGCAACATTCATATAAACACATCAGTAAACCCTAAGGCTGAAATCAAGAGGCCATTCAACAAGTAAACACACCTAAACAAGTAATTCAGCAAAGTGTTTGACAAAATACCACAACTAGAAAAAGTTTAAAAAGACACCCAAAACCGTGATGATCCTTGCATAATGGCTTGGGATCATTACATCCACATATATCGGTCCTTCAAATAATGGAATATAAAAATTTACTTGTACCTTGAAGGGGGTTGCATGGGTGCTTGATGAAGATGTGTCTCCTATGGGCAACCACCGAAGGATCTGTGCACAGTTGTCCATCATTTTGTTCCTTTGTTGCACAAGGGATTCCTCGAGCAACATTTTAAAAAGATCCCTTGCTCCATCATATTTATTCTCATCCCCCGTGAGTTTTTTTTGGGCTCAATGCAACCAATCTTTCAAAGTCTCAACTGGTTCAAGTCCCAACTTTATGTACCCAGATCTTTTCGGGGACATGCACGAAGAAAAATAAATGAAGAGCAGACCGCTCTGATACCACTGATATGGATTTATGAGCAGAAAAAAATGAATAAGATATTGAATACAATAACACAAAGATATGGAGAACAACAACAAATATCCAATGAACAATAAATTCTATTGAATAAATAAAATAGGTTGAAACTGTAAAACGACAAAACTGAAAACAACTTGCTTGAATGGTGGTAGCTATCTCTGAGAAGAGATGTGGCTACTACGCAGATCCGTCTGAGAAGAATGATTACAATGAGGCTCCATATGCCTTTTTAACTTACTCATGAATGCCAAAACCCTAGACATCCAAAAACCTAACCCTAGGAGATGAAATGCCAAAAATTATGTGGGTCATGATGGGTAAGTTGGTACCTCAACTTCTTGGGGTCGTAACTTTTGCATACAACCTCTGTTTTAGGTGTTTGAGAGCCTGTTGGAAAGGTATTTTTGCAAACTACACATTATTCCATCAAACTCTAACTTTGTCCTTAGTTTAACTATGACAAGCCAAAAAACATTGTTTAGGGCCCCAAAACGACCATGGAAGTACATAAAGATGTACTAACATGAAAATTTCCAAAATAGGCCAGTTGGAATAGGTGGAAATCCACCAATATCCATGACCACCAATATCCACATGGATGTAATGTAGGGATTTAGGATAGCCCCGGAAGTGCAGAACCCACAATTACAATGAAATGTCATCATTACAGAAAAATGTGATGAACTAAAAACTATCAAAAGAAGCTGGTTGGAATAGGTGGGTGGCCACCAATATCCACCTAGATCACCATCACCCATGAATCCTTCTTTATTCTCTATTCCTTCTATGTTAGCTTATGAATTTTTGTGATCGAAAGAGGAACTCTTATGGGAGTGATAAAGGAACCACCATCAACACTAGTTGCGGATCTTCCCCTTTGTTTGTGTTGTCATTGTTTGTTTTCTTCCTAGAGAGGAACCTTCTTTGCACTAATGTTTGAAGTTTCCCATGTATTTTCATCATTGCAAGTGACTTTCTTCTTCTTCTTATTAAGATTATTTTTACTTATTGTGGCTACTACCTTGGCTTCAACATGTGTATCTTTGCTATTGTCGACTTCCTCTGTGATTTCCTCTATCCTAGTAAAAATTGAACCATAGCCAATTGAAACCATGTGAGCCATGAAAACACCTTCAGGATCAAATCCATTGCATTCTTCATCATATTTCATATTTAAGGAATCAAAGAATCCAAACATCTTAGCAAGGATAGATGAAATTTTAATTGAAATATCAACAATTTTCAAAGGCATTGGAATGAATTTTTGCTTCCTCTTTTTATCGAAAAACATGGACCACATTTTATATCATCTATATAGTTCATAAAGAAGAAATATATCACAAACAAAATAGGGAAGAAGAAAGGGATTCCCTTCAAAGCCAAAGAGCCTTATGTATGTGAATTATTCTTCAAATATACGTACGCCCTTCCCCACAAGAAAGCTTATGGATGCCTCTATAAGCATGACTAGTTATGTCCTAGTGAGGATACTTTTGCACTCTCTGACAAAAGAATCTTGCATCTGGTAGAAATGGAATGGTGTTTTGTGCTTCTATAACATAAGGTACCAAAATTGAGTAGGGTCCTCATTGAAATCGACATTGCCCCTTGCAGCATGCTTTCAAACATGTTAGAATAAACTAAAGCAATAACAAGCTAAGAAGTCGTGAAGAACCTCTTGGTCTAAATGAATTTTGATAGCTAGTGGGAAATCTCATTCGAAATAATCTGGACCCAATTAAAAATATCCCCTACTCATACAAAGTAGTGGAGGATGTACAAGACATATCTGGGTACATAAGTAGTTGAATCCTAACCCACCAAGTGTGAAAAAATCCATATGAATTCCATATACAACTGAGCCAACATGCATATTTTAATATGACTAGTGCTAGCAAGTCTGGCAAGAGGTTGGACCAAAACATCCTAGGGAAAACTTAGCCCACCACCCTAAGCATCTAGGAAAGAATCTACCATAGATATTTTGAGGACTCTTTCCAATTATGGAAGTCGCAACATCCTTCTAAAGGTGTTTGGAGTCAAAGAGATAAGATTCCTTCCACTTTCCTTCATTTCAACCAGTTAGTGCTTGGGATTGAATCTTATAGCACACCATGCTAAAAGTTCTTTAGAATCAGATACTTCAGGCATGAACCCAGCCTTAGCTATCACATGTGTCCACACTTTGTTTGTAAACTTATATTTTGGGGAAATATTAGAATACCACTTATAGGCGATAGACCATCGGAATTCATGTCTTTCATGGGCCAGCGAGTTCACTGTATCTCCATAGAATGCTCTCTCCTTTTCTTGTTCACCATCTTATTCACCTTCAATGTGCTTGGGTGAATGTGAGGATTAGATGTATAAATTAGACTTTTGATTTGATAAGTGCCTAGGTAACCATTAATTAGGGGTCAATCCTATTGTTCAAACTTTCCCCTTCGTGCATTCGTTGCATGTACTTCATAAATGATAACTATTGTTTGCGTACAAAAGACTTGGGAGGAATGTGTAAAAATTGATCCTCATTAATTAACAATAGTCATTCTTATTATGTAGAAGATGTACAATAGATGTGCTATGGTCACCTCAAAAATATAAATCATGCCTTATGTGGGATGCAAGATGAAAAGCAGGTGCGAGAGGATGGGTCACATTTTGTTCCTTCAATTGAGACTCAAAGATGTTGGAAAAAAGACTAAGTTCAAAGCTGCATGAATGTGGGATGAGAGAATGCAGGATGTGGGATGTAAGAATGGGCTATGAAGAATGAAAGACGCGGGAAGAGTGGGAGAAAACATAATTTTGAAGAGGGCTTAAGTTTGGATGGGTTAAAAGATGGTGTAATGTCTTAAGTTTGGATAGGTTAAAATATGGTGTAGTTTCTCCTAGATGAAGGAAATGTTGCATGTAAAAATAAATTTAATAAGGAAATTTATCAAGGGAAACATAGAACTCTAGAAGGGGTCCTCAAAGAAGGCCAATTCCTTCATAAGGTTTTTCGTTTATTCTTATGTCATTTAAATTTTGAAGGGTTTGGGAAAACCTTATAAAACATTGTGAGAAAGAGGTTAGAACTTCAAAACCCTAATATTATTATGTTACAAAAAACTATTAAGGTGAGGAGATAATATCTTACAAGAGCCATGTAAATTCTGGAAGGACTATATTTCTTATGTGTAAATTTTGTAGGAAAGTAAAAAAAAAATGGTAATTAGTAAGAAGAGTTCTATTTGATTAATAAATTTTGTGATATTTAATTTATGTAATTTTGTAATATTTGACTTATGTATTGGAAAAAAAATCATTTCTTTGATGCTCGAAAATAAAGTGGAACTCCAAGATTTGTGAGCACTTATATCTAACAGGAATATTTTTATATTAACTATTTACATTTTTTTTTATTTATATTAATTAGGTTTTTTTATGCATCAACGATCATTCATTTAATTATTAATCAATTTTTATTATTTTATATTAAACATAAAAATATAACCACTTTTACCACCAATAAAACATAATAATTAGAATAAAAATAAATGTAAATATTTATAAGTAAAATAAAATATATTAATTAGTATTTTTCATCAACCATTATTCATTTAATTATTAATTATTTTATATTATTTTATATTAAAAATAAAAATATAACCACTTTCACTACCAATAAAACATAATAATTAGAATAAAAATAAATTTAAACATTTTATAAATAAAATAAAATATAATTTATTTACAATATATAAATAAAATCAACCACATGCAAAGACAGTGAAGCTAACTCAGAAAATATTTCAAAATATTGTTACTTTGTCTTTGGTTCATGTGCAAAATATTCAAAAGCTTTTTTAAAATTGTGCATATTGTTCTTAGTTTACCATTCTTGGAGTTGTACAGGGATTGTCATTACATAATTTTATTATTAATTAGATTATATTTAAATTTTATATCAATTACCGGGTTTCAAATTTCATTAAATTTGGATGAAATTAAAATTTTGAATTAATATTATACACTATTAATAAATGTTATTGAGACATTCTCACAAAATTTTACGATAAATTGTTAGATTCACATATTTGAGTGATTATTTTTGTATAATTCAAGTGCCTCAGGTTTTTCAGCCCGCTGAATTCATTTATGCATTCAAAAATGGATTTTAAACAACAAAAATTATTGATTTTGTGCAAATTTATATATGTAAATGTGTTGAACCTGCACAGAATAGATCTAGCTAGAAAGTACTACACACATTTGCAGAGAGAAATTGAGAAAGAAGAAGCAAGATAGAAAGAATGGAAGAATTCTCATTAACCATATTCCACACTCAAAGAGTGAATAATTTACAATAGATATAGGATACATGAGTAAATAATGAGCCATAGTGGTGGTCTAGATTGATATGGACACACACCAACAGTTACAAGAGTAAACTGCCACCTAGTCTAGTCTCTTAGGCAGTTACGGGAGTGAATTGTCACCTAGCTGAGTTAACTAGTCAACTAGTCTTCAGTTAACTGTCTGAACAAAGAGTAGTGAGTTGGTGATGATCCCAATGTTGCAAGGTAACAAAACCAATGAAACATCTAAACTCAACTCAACTAGTCAAACTGAAGTGTCATCTGAAAGAGAATATTCTTGAGGTGGAATATTCTCCCCTAAAATATAGGAGACTGGATAATGACTAATTATGACTAATAAACAAGTAATAACCTTAGGAAAAATAAATCCTAGGTGTGTGTGAAGTAACTCCAACACCCCCCCTAAACATCACTATGGTGAAAATAAAGAATGGGTCCCGGCTACGAGGCCATGTTAGGTACGCAAATACAAAAGATACACTGAACTAAA
>JASDQU010587384.1:38412-49142 GCA_032191745.1 Picea mariana | reverse complement strand
GAAAATTCTCTCTTGTCACAAAATCTCTTGGTATTTCTTATTAATAGGGACATTAAATTTTATTATTGATGCAAATAATCATGGTATTATAAAGGACAGTTCTTATTATTGGAGAGATAACACTTCTTTAGGTCTTCGTGGTGATCTTGCAAAGGAGTGGGACAACTATACAAATACCCTTACCGCAACTGGTGTTTCACTGGGCGCAATTGAGGATATTCTTATGTGGACGGGAGGGGATGCTTCGGGCAACACAACTGTTAAAATTTTTTATACATCCCTCGTATCTACTAAAAATTATAATCAAGATTTTTTTTGGAAACAAAAAATTTGGAAATGCAACACCCAATTAAAAATAAAAATTTTCTCTTGGATGACCATTTCCAGGAAGGTTTTAACTTGGGAAGGACTTCAGAAACGAGGATGGGAAGGACCTGGGAGGTGTGTTTTATGCAAAACAAATTATGAAAATGTTGATCACTTGTTTGTAGAATGCAGCTTCACAACACAGGTTTGGTTTTGGCTAAAATATATGTTGAATTTTACAAGTGACTGGAAGGGACAGGATATCGCGGATTGTTTCTATCATTGGGCAAGTGATAGGTTAGTCCTTACTAAACTAGCGGCCATTAATTGCTAGAGCTTGTGGATTGGAAGAAATATCTGTATTTTCGAAAACAAATCCCCTTCAATCCACTTTGTATTATTTAAAATATTGGGACTTTACCATCCAAACAAAAAATATAATACAAAATCCTTAATAAAGGATTGCTTCTTACACCAGGAGGAAGGGTCAGCCATGGCATTCTTTGATGGGATAGCTAGCAGCGAAAAATTAACTTGTGGAGCGGGAGGTGTTATTAAAACATTAGATAACCTAGTTTATAGATGGTGTCTAAATGTGGGTACAGGTTCAAATACAAAGGCTGAATTAATGGGCATTTGGGCTACTCTAACTTTAGTTATCCATATAAATATCCAAAGGCTTCAAGCCGTAAGTGACTCTAGAGTGATCAGAGATTGGCTGAAGGGCAAGGAAAAGATGGATGTCTGCTTTCTCGAGGGTTGGAAGAAATGCACCAAAGAACTTTACAATTATTTTCAGACTCTAAGTTTCTTTCATACATACATAGAATTTAATAAGGAAGAGGACAAGCTATCCAAGGAATCTCTCCAGGCATAGGAAGAAAGAATATCCTACTATCAATGGGATCCGGGTGAACCAAGGCCGATATAGTACCTTAATATATACTGATAATCTTACATAGGTATCCTACCACGAATATAGTCCTTTTTTGAAGATGTGGTACTTTATTGTTGATTCTCAGATAGATCGTGACTATAATAACTTGGTAGATTTTAGTTTATGCCCTGCTATATTGTAACTTGCAAATTTTTGGTTTTTTGATGTGTCCTTTTAAGTGATCTGATATAGTCACTTTGTCCTTCGTGGATGATTGTAACACATGAATGATAGTATGCAAATAAAATTATATCTAATATAATTTTGAGCAAATTTCACTTTTGGAAAAAAAAGTGATAACAACATAACATTGAAAATTAAATTATAATGCAGATTTGATAAATACAACTCCCAAAGAGCTTGTAATTATTATAATTAACGAGAATCCAAAGCCTCAAGTTGGTTACAACAAAACTGGTAAAAGGTCTTTGTTCCAATGTCAGGCCTGCCCAGAACATTTTTCCGTCTTATCATAGCTTGCGCAGTTTAGAACGAGTCGACAGTTGTAGGTAATTTTATCTACCAAGTAAGTTGGCTTTGCGATTTGATCCATTGTACCAATATATATAAATTCATAATTTATTATAAATCCATACATAAATAAATGAACTAGATAAAAATAAACTACTTAGTCTTTATTATTACCAGGAATATCTACCATGTTGATACCAAAATTATATGTCGTTGCAATATTTGTTAGTAATTAACAGCAAGACGACTACCACCAACTAATTACCAAACCTCTTAACCTTTATACAAAGTTTACATATAAAAAATCTGACTCCTTCATGAATTTGCATAGCTCTCCTAAAATATTAACCCCTCAATCTATAGTTTCTTGTGTTTTTAAGTTTTAACCATTTTCTAGCAATTCTTGATAAGGTTTTCCCAAACCCTTTAAATATTAAATGACATAAGAAATGAGGAAAACCTTATAAAGGAATTAACCTTCTTTAAGGGGCCCTTCCATTAAATGACATGCGAAACGATGGAAACCCTTATAAAGGAATTGGCCATCTTTAAGGGTGATGCAGGAGCATCTCCCACGTCAAGCGAGCCAGCGCGGAAGACATTGGACAGCTAGACAAGCACCAGCACAAATTTTGAAAATTCCCTTAGATTGTTGCACCATCTTAAATGAAGCCACTAAGATGAGACGCTCTTGTAAATGTAAATGGACCTTGAGCCTTTAGCTCTCGTCCTTAATAGGTAGATGACATTTAAAGTAGTTAATGCAGGTAGATAGAATTAAATTCTAGATTAGACAGCTTTAGAGCGCAAGAGGGAAATGGGATATAGACACCCTCATTGTGCATTTGTAACATTATTATTGAAATCAGAGGAGGAAGAAGATCATGCAGAGAAGCTGTGTAAAGACACCCATGTACAGATATTTGGATTAATAGAAGAAAGGTTTGATTCAAATGCATGGTTTGTGTTGTTCTTTGTGTATTGATGTTATGCTCATGAATGTTTGCTTCCTGCTACACATTTGCTTTTATATGTTGTGTATGTGATTTCATGGTTGAGGTTGAAATCTTAAGGGAAGAAGGAATGAGTTTCAATTGTTTCTCTATTTGAGCCAGAGGATTCCTGCAAGGAGTGCAATTGAAGTGTCCGCAAGGAGTGCATTGACAAAGGGGTTCATATAGAGATAGCTTTTGTCCTCATTCACTCAAAGTGCAGTTGGGCACAAGAGCCGTGCAAGGAGTGTGCAAGCCGAGTGAATTTCAGAGGTGCAAACCTGAGCAAGAATTGAAGGACTACTACTGCAGGTGTGCGCAGAGTCAGGTGATTTCAACACTTAGACGTGGTTGAAGGTTTCCAAAATGAGTGCACACAAAAGTCTTTTCCAAGGTGCAAAGTTAGAGAAATCTCAGGAGGGAGAAGGCCCTTGGAATTTGTTGAAAGACAGCGCAGGGAGTTGGTGTGTGAAGTGTTCAAGCAGGTGTTGCCAGTTTGCGTGCAGATGAATCAGTTTCACGGAGGAAGACTGGGTTCAATTTCCAGAAGTGAGTAAAGAGGAAACGGATGGTTGGAATTCTCCGAGGAGGATTCGCGATCATCTGTGGGTTGTTGGATCTTGTGGAAGTGCAAGGGCGATACGGTGTCATATTCTCTAGAGGTTCGAAACTCAGGAGGGGCAGAGCCGTTGATCTGAGCCACAAGGGTCATTGGATCTACACGTATATCATGTATCAGGGTTTCGTGGATTGAAACTCCAAAACATTGCAATAGGAATCGCGATATTGCGATACATGATATCCCGACAGTTAAAGGATAGCGTGGGCCACAACGAAATTAGTGGAGGATAGGTGGCACAAGTTATCGGGGTCTCGTGGCAAGAGTCCTGAAACCTTGACATTAGGATTCGCGATCCCATGAAGTCCGAAATCCTGATGAGTAGAAGGATAGTGCGGGGAGGCCCTAGGAGTTGGTGACGTAGATAGGTGGTACACCGTTTTGGAGTCCGAGGAAATTAAAATCCCGATACAATTACATCAAGATTCACAAAATCGTGAACCCCAAATTGTCGATGAAGTGAAGGATCGTTGAATAGTCAACCCGTGCATGCATCGGAGTTTCGGCGTATTAGGCATCGGGAGTCGAGGATACAAGTTGTTTGATATTGCGAGTAGTGAAATCGCGATAAAGGAAACCCTGATAGGGGAAAAGGTCAGCATTGACTATTGTCAAGGTTCAGAGTTTTGAGAATCCAACACTCGGCCATTGGCCTCACGATAGCGCGAAGTCCAATTTCCCGATAGGAAAAGGGAGATCCCATGAGAGAGTTCTGTGGGTGCAGATTTCCCGATAGGGAAATAGAAGAACATTAAGTTCTTCGGGCCGAGAAGAGAGAGAAGATCATGTGAGCTAACGTGGACCTTCCGACCTGCGGGTTGTGTAGGGAGGGCATTGGCATCAAGTGGTATCAGAGAACAGAAAGGTTCTCTGCTTTCTATAGCAGAGAAGAAGAGAATTCACCATGCCGTCGAGAAGAGATAGACAGTCAACCAATCCAGAGGATAGGGAAATGCCACGATGAAGAGGCAGGAAGATGGCAGATCCAGCCATAGAGAGACAAATGCATGATCTCCAAGCAAGAATCGAAGACATGGAGACAGCGCAAAGACGCACAGCCAGTGCAGGGGATCTCAGTGATTTTGAGAGTGAAGCTAAGGCTGAATGCGAAGAAGAAGTTGCAGCTGAAGATGCATCAAACGAGCATTTGATTAGGGCTATTGCCAGGATGGGTGCAAGGGAAAAGATGGAAATTCCAGTTTACGAGGGAAACTTGGATGTAGAGGAGCTTCTAGACTGGATTAGAGCTCTCGACACATAATTCGACTACGAAGATGTCGAAGAGGACAAGAAAGTCAAGCATGTTGTCACATGCTTGAAAGGACATGCAGCATTGTGGTGGGATGAACTACAAGCTGACAGACGCTGCAAGGGCAAGTAGAAGATCAAGAGCTGGGACAGGATGAAGGCGAAATTCATCCCCAGGGACTATCAAATTACTCTATTCAGGAGGATGCAGAACCTGAGACAGAAGCTGATGACAGTGAAAGCATACACTGAGGAATTCTACAAACTGAACATCAGAGCAGGTCATCGGGAGAGCGATGATGAGAAAGTCGCCAGATATATGAATGGCCTGAGATATGATATCCACAACGAGATGAGCATGGTAACCATCCGGACGGTGGAAGATGCTTATCAGATGGCTCTGAAAGCTAAGGAGAAGCTGAGCCAAAAGCAGAGTCAAAGAGGCCAAGGCAGAAGTCAACCCAAAGGCAAGTCAGTTTCCCAGGATAAATATCAAAAGCCCAAAGATGACTGGAAGAGACCTCAGGGTAAAGTTGAGAGAGGTGGGACCTCACAGAGAGGGCAGCATATTGAACATAGGGGAGATTACACTGACAACAATACCTTTCCTCATACTAGGGGCAGAGGAAGAGGAAGAGGTGGAGTAATCACATGCTTCACATGTGGAAAAAATGGGCACAAATCATTCGAGTGTCCATAGAAAAAGAAAGAAACTGGAGAGACTCACATCGCCGAGGCACAGAGGCAGGATGTTGAGGCAGAAGACACTGAAGGTGGAAGATCGTTGATGATGCGGAAAGTCCTTTTGACACCAGAGAAAGAGGTGGAAAGTTCAGTCCAAAGGACCAGACTTTTTAGGACTGCTTGCAGGACCAAGGACAGGGTGTGCAAGGTCATAGTAGACAGTGGTAGCACGGATAATCTTGTTTATACGAAGATGGTAGAAAAGAAGGAGTTGGAGACGACTGATCATCCAAGGCCATATAGATTATCATGGCTACATAAAGGACGCCAGATAACTATCACAAAACAATGTTTAGTTGAATTCAAGATAGGAGGATATAATGATAAGATCTTATGCAATGTCATTCCTATGGATGTTTGTCATCTATTGCTGGGTAGACCATGGAAATATGAGAGGAATGTGATTCATGATGGGCGAATGAACACATACACCCTAGAGAAGAATGGGAGGACACACATGTTGCTTCCGATAAAGGATAAGGAGGTGAAGCCGGAAGTAAGCAACACAGTACTTCTCATGAGTGGGAAGGAACTTCTTACAGNACCAGAGGAGATTCAGGAACTGCTGGAAGAGTTCGCTGACATTGTAGTGGACGAATTACCTCATTCGTTGCCACCAATCAGAAGTGTGAGTCATCACGTAGATCTCATACCAGGAGCCAGTTTTCCAAACAGATCTGCATACAGATTGACACCACAGGAGAATGAAGAGGTTAAGAGGCAAGTCCAGGATTTTTTGGACAAAGGATTAGTCAGGGAAAGCTTGAGTCCATGTGTTGTTCCAACAATACTCAGTCCGAAGAAAGATGGAGGCTAGAGGATGTGTACTGATTCAAGGGAGATCAATAAGATAACCATTAGGTACAGATTTCCATTTTCGAGAATGGATGATCTAATGGATTGCTTGAGTGGAGCAAAATATTTTTCAAAGATTGATTTGAAAAGCAGATATCACCAGATTCGCATGAGAGGAGGCGATGAATGGAAAACAGCATTCAAAACAAACGAAGGGTTGTATGAATGGTTTGTTATGCCATTTTTCTTAACAAATGCACCAAGTACCTTCATGAGGTTGATGAACAAAATCCTGAAGGAGTTCATCAGGAAATTTGTCATCATGTATTTGGGTGACATACTGGTTTTTAGTAAAACAACAATGGAGCATCTGAAGCATTTGGCTACAGTGATGCAGAAATTGTAGCAGGAGAAGCTATTGATTAATATGAAGAAGTCCTCATTCATGAAGACAGAACTCATTTATTTGGGATTTGTTATTTCAGCAAATGAGTTGAGGATGGATCCAGATAAGGTGGAGGTAATCAAGAATTGGCCATCACCGAGGAACATATTTGAGGTGAGAAGTTTTCACGGATTGGCTATTTTCTACCGAAAGTTCATTAGGAATTTCAGTGGAATTGGCGTAGCAATGATGGATACAATGAAGAAGCAATATAAGTCTTTTCACTGGACTGAAGAGGCCGAAAAGAGTTTCAACCTATTGAAGAGGAAGATTACAGAACAACCAATTTTGGTTTTTCCGGATTTCCAGAAGACATTTCAGGTGAAATGCGATGCAAGCGGGTTTGCAATCAGAGCAGTCTTAAGTCAAGAAGACAGGCCGATAGCGTACTTCAGCGAGAAGCTAAATGAGGTGAAATTAAAGTACTCCACATATGATAAGGAGTTTTATGCTGTCATACAGGCATTGAAGAAATGGAGGCATTACTTGATCCCGAAAGAGTTTGTGTTGTACAGTGAAAATCATGCATTGAAGTTTGTGACTCAACAGGAGAAGTTGAATCAGAAACATGCCAAATGGGTGGAGTATATGCAGAATTTCACATTTGTGATTAAACATATTTCTGGTACTGCTAAAAAAGTTGTTGATGCTTTGAGTATGAAGTGTTTGCTGTTGCAGGAGTTCCGAGTCAAGATGTTGGGTTTTGATGATCTCGGGGACATGTACAGAGATGATCTAGATTTTCAGGAGGCGTACGAAGCAGATGAGAATCCAGTTCTCAGACAACGAAGCCAATGGATAGAGTATGTGATCCAGGAAGGATTGATGTTCAGAGGCAATCAGCTATGTATTCTGAAATGATCCATGAGGGAGAATCTGTTGAAGGAGAAACACAGTGGAGGATTGGCAGGACATTTTGATCATGACAGAACATTCGCAAAGCTGAGCGAATCATACTTTTGGTGAGGGATGCGATCAGAGGTCAAGAGATTTGTAGATAGATGCAAAATTTTTCAGCATTCGAAGGGAAGGAAACAGAATTCGGGATTCTATCAACCATTGCCCATACTCGAGAGGTCGTGGGATGCGATTAGCATGGATTTTGTATTGGGGTTGGCGAGAACACAAAGAGGTGTTGATACAATCTTTGTGGTGGTGGATAGATTTTCCAAGATGGCACACTTCATTCCATGTCAGAAGACCAGCGATGCGACTCACATCGCAAACCTGTTTTTCAAAGAGGTCATTCGACTTCATGGGTTGCCGAGGAGTATAGTTTCGGACAGAGACACGAAATTCATAGGGAATTTTTGGAGGACCTTATGGAAAAAGCTGGGAAATAACTTGTTTTTTAGTTTATCTTATCATCCTCAGACGGATGGACAGACATAAGTGGTGAATAGAAGTCTGGGAGACTTGCTGAGAAGCTTAGTGACAGAACACCATAGCCAATGGGACAACATATTGCCCCAGGCAGAGTTTCCTTATAATGACTATGTTAATAGGAGTACAGGATAGAGTCCATTTCAGGTTGTTTATGGCATGCAGTCGAGGGGAATTTCTGAACTAAGGGATTTAGAACAAACTACGACTAGGAGCGCTAGTGCAGAAGAATTCACTGAGACGATGAAGGAACTTCACAGCCAGGTGAAGGAGCGGTTGCAGAATTCAAGCCAGGAGTATAAGCGCAGAGTCGATCAGCATAGAAGACAACTTTAGTTCGAGGTTGGTGATTTGGTTCTTGCACATTTGAGAAAGGAAAGGTTACCGAGAGGAAAATATAATAAGTTGAAGATGAATAAAATCGGGCCCTGCAAGATCTTGAAGAAAATTGGAGAAAATTCTTATGAGATTGAATTACCCGATGGGATCGAAATTTCTCTGATATTCAATATCTCATATTTATATCCATACAAAGCTAGGGAAATAGATACTGGAAGGGATGAACATTCATAGTTTCAGTGGTGAAAGCAGATGCCAGTTGTAGATAAGCCACAGATGGAGTGGATACTCGATAAACGAGTGGGTAAGAGGACCAGGAGGAAAGAATACTTTGAGTATTTGGTCAAGAGGAAGAATCATCCAGTTGAAGATGCCAGCTGGGAGATTGAATAAGAGATACAAAAGCATGGACAGACCGTGCAGGAGCTCATGGACAGGATCCCATGAATGTTTTCAAGCAAGGGATTATGATGTAGGAGTATCTCCCGCATCAAGCGAGCCAGCATGGAAGACATTGGACAGCTGGACAAGCACCAACACAAATTTTGAAAATTCCCTTAGATTGTTGCGCCATCTTAAATGAAGCCACTAAAATAAGACACATTTGTAAATGTAAATGAACCTTGAACCTTTAGCTCTCATCCTTAGTAGGTAGACGACATTTAAAGTAGTTAATGCAGGTAGATAGAATTAAATTCTAGATTAGACATCTTTAGAGTGCAAGAGGGAAACGAGATATAGACACCCTCATTGTGCATTTGTAACATTATTATTCAAATCAGAGGAGGAAGAAGAGCATGCAGAGAAGCTGTGTAAAGACACCCATGTACAGATATTTGGATTAATAGAAAAAAGCTTTGATTAAAATGCATAGTTTGTGTTGTTCTCTGTGTATTAATGTTATTCTCATGAATGTTTGCTTCCTGCTACAGATTTTCTTTTATATGCTGTGTATGTGATTTCATGGTTGAGGTTGAAATCTAAGGGGAAGAAGGAATGAGTTTCAATTGTTTCTATATTTGAGCTAGAGGATTCCTGCAAGGAGTGCAATTGAAGTGTCCGCAAGGAGTGCATTGACAAAGGGGTTCAGATAGAGATAGTTTTTGTCCTCATTCACTCAAAGTGCAGTTGGGCACAGGAGCCATGCAAGGAGTGCGCAGGCCGAGTGAAGTTCAGAGGTGCGAACCTGAGTGAGAATTGAAGGAATACTGCCGCAGGTGTGCGCAGAGTCAGGTGATTTCAACACTTAGACATGGTTGAAGGTTACCGCAAGGAGTGCGCACAAAAGTCTTTTCCAAGGTGCAGAGTTGGAGAAAGCTCAGAAGGGAGAAGGCCTTTGGAATTTTTTCAAAGACAGTGCAGGGAGTTGGTGCGTGAAGTGTTCAAGCAGGTGTTGCCAGTTTGCGTGCAGATGAACCAGTTTCACGGAGGAAGACTGGGTTCAATTTCCATAAGTGAGTAAAGAGGAAACAGATGGTTGGAATTCTCCGAGGAGGATTCATGATAATCCGTGGGCCGTTGAATCTTGCGGAAGTGAAAGGGAGATATGGTGTCATATTCTCTAGAGGTTCAAAACTCAGGAGGGGCAGAGTCGTTGATGCAATCCATGAGGGTCGTTGGATCTACACGTATATCATGTATCAGGGTTTCATGGATTGAAACTCCAAAACATTGCAACGGGAATCGCGATATCGCGATACGCGATATCCCGACAGTTAAAGGACAGCGTGGGTCACAATGAAATTAGTGGAGGACAGGTGGCACAAGTTATCAAGGTTTCGTGGCGAGAAGTCATGAAACCCTGACATTAGGATTCGCGATCCCGTGAAGTCTGAAATCCCGACGAGTAGAAGGACGATGCGGGGAGGCCTCAGGAGTTGGTGACGTGGACAGGTGGTACACTGTTTCAGAGTCTGGGGAAAGTAAAATCCCGATACAATTACATCAAGATTCATGAAATCGTGAACCCCGAATTGCCGATGAAGTGAAGGATCATTGAATAGTCAACCTGTTCATGCATCGGAGTTTCAGCGTATCGGGCATCAGGAGTCGGGGATACAAGTTGTTTGATATTGCGAGTAGCAAAATCGCGATAGAGGAAACCCTGATAGGGGAAAAGGTTAGCGTTGACTATTGTCGAGGTTCAAAGTTTTGAGAATCCAACACTCGACCATTGGCCTCGTGATAGCGCGAAGTCCAATTTCCCGATAGGAAAAGGGATATCCCGTGAGAGAGTTTTGTGGGTGCAGATTTCTCGATAGGGAAATAGAAGAACATTGAGTTTTTCGGGCCGAGAAGAGAGAGAAGATCCTGTGAGCTGACGTGGACCTTCCGACCTGCGGGTTGTGTAGGGAGAGCGTTGGCATCAAAGGGTCCCTTCAGTCTCATGTTTTCTTGATAGATTAGCAAGTGATTGTTGAGTTGGAAAATTGAAAAAAAAAAAATGACATA
>JASDQU010587384.1:19561-29816 GCA_032191745.1 Picea mariana | reverse complement strand
TATATATATATGTATGTTGACGTTATCTTTGGTTTTTGTGTTTTCATATGTGGGGCCTCGAGGCTGTGAGTTGGAGATGGTTGGAGAGTCAGCTCGCCATGGGCCGGTGCGACTGTCATCAGCAGGGCCACGGGTAGGAGAGCGGCACTGGAGAGGAAGATGTTGGTGTGGGGCCAACCGATGAGCCGAGGGTAGGACAGAGACCCAGTTTCGATGATCTAGGTGCATGGCCATCGCATGCGCCACGAGTAGAGGTTGGCGGGGGCGTGGAGCATTTTCGTCGCCAGTTCGAGGAGGTGCTTCAGGGTGTGTCAGAGGGAATGTGGTCCCAAAATTAGGATGAGAGAGTCCTGGAGCAGTGTGTGGGTGTTCCAACAGAGTGGAAGACCTTGATCCACCGGGCAGTTATAGAGGGGTAAGGAATGATTGGTCGACTGCCCCTTGGACCTAGAGGACCCCAGCTGGTGGGGTGCCTCCTGCTGATAAAGGGCCCAATGGGGGAGATATAGGGATACCATGAGTGTTAGTTTTTTGTTTTTTATTTATAGAGGCTTGCGAGCCCATGTTGTACACAGTAGTTGATACCCAAATTGTATAGGGTAGGGGGTACCCATTTTGTACCTATAGGGGTGAGGGGACTCACTTGCCTACGGACGATGTATATGTTGTACTTTTGTAAACATTTATGATACTTTGACTGAGATATACATGTATGGATACACATCTTTTGGATCTTTGTGATGTTTACATGTGTTGATATTTGTGATGGTTTATGATGTCTAATCTATATGCTATGATCGATGTTTGATGATTTATGTATATGTAATGATGTCTTGATGTGATAAATGTCAATCTAATACTAGGTTAGCCATGCTATCTGCTATTTGATTAAATTGTCATGGAATATGTGTAAATGTAATTGAATCAAATTTTTGAGATAAGAATCTAACTTGCAGGTATTTGCGAAAGAAGCAAGGATCGCGGACATGGTATACATTGTTGAGTTGTAGGACAAAAAGTTGAGAATATAACAACATGATAAGGTGATGAATGTGGCGGTGACTGGCCTCGGTGAGGAGACCAATGAAAGTAGTGTATTCTTCTTGGTTTTTGGTGGTTGAGCCCAAACATATGTCGTTGGAGTGGATAAGATCATGTGAGGGGGTATAGAGGGTGCAAGCGGCTGAAGCGAGGTTCTATGTTCAATGGCTAGCATCGTCAATGTAACCAATGTGGTAGGCCAATGGAAAATGAAATTTCAATAACAAGGATTGTAGATCAGACATGAGGTATGGAGGTGAAAAAAGAAGACTAAGAATTCTAGAAATGTGTACAAACAAAAATCCTAGTGTAGGATGACTATGCTCAGGCGTAAAACTTCATTAAGTATAACCCGTTGATGGGTTCTTTGAGAGGATAACCTTCTTGAGAGGACAGGATGTATGCTCCTTTAGTGAGGCAGTTTTGGAAAATGTAGGGTCCATGCCATAATGATTCAAATTTCCCATGACCTAGAGTATTGTGGGCGATATCGTAGGCTAGGATGATATCTCCTTCATTAAATGAACGAATATTGACATGGCGGTCAATTGTGGCTTTGGACCATTTTTTATCTGCCTCATTGTTATGTAATGAAGACCAATGATCTTCATCCAATGACTCTAAGGTCAGCAAGCACTGCTCCATTCGAGCAGTGTCAGGGAATAGCTTGATGGAAATGTGCAACGTGGGAATTTTGCACTCGATGGGGAGGGTGGATTCGATCCCGTGGACGAGATGAAATAGTGTAAAATTGGTGGCAGTTTTGACTGTTTTGCGATAAGCCCATAATGCCGAAAAAAACATATGATGCCAGATGGTATTATGTTTGTTGACAGTACGTTGAAACATGGTTTTGAGGACTTAGTATCCGATCATGGTAAACACTTTGAGAATGAAGGTAGTATGGGGAGGAAAACTCATTGGAGAAGCCTAATTTTGAGGAGATTTCTTCGAAGATCTCATTCTCAAAGTGTTTACCATGATCGGATACTAACTATAGTGGAATTCTGAAATGGGTAAGACGTGATTGAATAAAATATGCGCTACTATGTCAGCGGCATTGTTGAAGGTAGGCATGGCTTAGGCCCATTTGGTAAAGTAATCTACTTCTACAACTATGTAATTATGTCCATTACTAGATGTAGGATTACAAGTCATGAATTTGATGCCCCATTTGCAGAAGGGGTCGGTGGTGATGAATATATGTAGAAGAGTGGGTGGCACTTGTGCTTTATTTGCATAGAGCTGGAATTTTTCGCATCGCTTGACAGCGTGGATGCAGTCATGAAATAGTGTGGGCTAGAAGTATCCTGCTCAAATGATTTTTTGGGTGTTGGAAAAATCTGAGAGGTGGCCACTGCAAGATCTATTATAGAAATCGTTCAAGACTCTGTCTGCTTTGTCGATGGTAAAACATCGGTGGACTAGGGTGTCGACCCCATGTCGGTACAAGACGTCACTGATGAGAAGGTATCGAGGGGCCTGATGGTGAATGTGTCGAAGATCATATCGAGACAGATGAGACCCAAACTTATGTGTCCGAAGGTAGACAAGAAGGTTGCCATACCAGGGGTCATCCGAGGGGATGAAGAATAGGTGTTCGTTGGGAAAATCCATATTGATGGGTGAAGATTTAGTGTCTGAGGGAAATGTCGTAATGATTTCACTGAGAACAAGTTATTTCTTTCTTTTAGGAATTTATAACTCTAGGTCGTATTCCTGAAGAATGATGATCCATCGAGAAAATATGTCATTAATCTGTCATCGACTAAGAAAGTACTGCATGGGGTTAGAATCTTCTACGAATTTAGTAGTGCGAAGCAGGATATAGTGACATAGTTTTTGAACTGCGAGGACAACTATGAGGGATAGTTTCTCACCATGATGGTACTTTAGATGTGGTCCTGAAATATTTTTGTTGATGTAATAAATAACATGCTCTTGTCCATCATCCCCTACTTGGATGAGGACTCCTACTACTGAGACGACTGAGGTTGATAAGTAGAGGATGTAATCATGATCATAGTCTGGAGGACCAATCAAAGGGGCATTGGATAACACCGCTTTTAAATCATCAAAAGTAGTTTGGGCATGTTCATCCCATCGAAATGGGATATCATGACGTAGTAAGCGAAGAAAACCATGTGTGCGAGTGGCATAATCTGGGACAAAGCATTGTAAAAAGTTGGCTTTGCCTCGTAGATTTTGCAGCTGGCAAAAATTTCTAGGTGGTGGAATTTCAGTGATAGCTTGGACCTTGAGGGGGTCCACTATGATATCATGTTGAGAGACAATGAACCAAAGAAGGCGTCTGACAGTGACGCAAAATACACACTTGAGGGGGTTCAAGAGGATATTGTATTGGTGACATCGTTGAAAAACAACTTGTAAGTCGTCTAAATGTTGAGTTTGTTTCTTGGATCGAGCAGTGAGGTATTCCAAGTAAGTGAGGATGATGCGAGAAATATCATGGAAAACATAATTCATGGCCCGTTGGAACGTAGCACCTGCGTTTTTTAGCCCAAAAGGCATGGCACGATAAGCAAAAGTACCCCATGGGGTAGTAAAAGAGGTTTTATATTGATTTGTTGGATGGATTTGGATTTGATTGTAGCCAGAGAACCCATCCATGAAGGACAATGCCTCTTGGTCGGCACAATCATCGATAATTTGGTCAATGAAAGGGGTCGAAAATTTATCTTTGGGACAAGCATGGTTAAGATTGTGAAAGTTTGTGTAGATGTGAATAGTGACATGTTTTTTGTTAACGAGGATGGGATTGGAAACCCATGAGGTATACGCGATGGGGTATATGAAACCTATGACACTTAACTTGTAAAATTCATCTTTGATAGCCGCAGCTTTGGATGGGTGTAGTGGGCGTTACTTTTGATGGATTGGGGCGACATCTGGCCATGTCTTACTGTGATGTTCGACTATAGAAAGATCAAGGTCGAGCATCTTTGTATATGACCAGGAAAAAATATATCAGTATTCCTGAAAGAGAGATTTGTAAGCTATGATTTCTTTAAGGGAGCATGCGGTGCCAATAGAGATTTCTTCTACGATTCTCAGTTCGATGGAAATGTCGATTTTGACAGTGGGGGAGATATTGACCATGTTGCCTTCTTCAAAAGCATCTGGGGTAGAGATAGGGTTGTTGAACCAGTCTATATTCCCTGACAGAATAAAATCCTTGGTTTTGATTGCGCGTATGGAGGCTTGTCTAGGAGGGTCAAAGGATTCTTGTGAGAGAAAAAGCACTTGGTGATGGAGTGCATTCCATGGGAAATCAGGTGTAGTGAGTTCCTCCAGGATATCTTCGTCGCAGTGAAAAATGTGAGAATACAGGGGATCCATGGAGGTGACACGAGTGACTGTCACCATGTGGTTGTCCTCAAGTGGCAAAGACGTAGAGGGGATATCGCAACTATGTTGCGATGGATTTCTTGACATAAACCAAATGTCCAGACACTATGGGAGGTAAACTGTGGTAGGGGGTAATATTTCATGGGGTAAATGAACTAGAGAATTGGGAAGATTTGGGGGAATATCCTCAGATAGTCTATCTATGAACCATGGAGGGGTGGGAAGTGACTCAAGTTTAGGGGAAGTGATGTTGACAGTATCTGGAGAAGGGATAGGGGGAGTAACTTGCATCACATGAGGTGAGGTGGTCGAATGATTTTGAATAAGGGTTAATTGACGACGTCGGTATTCAATAATCAAAGGAAACTGGTATGTGAAATAAAAATGTGAGTCACAAAGAGAGAAAGGGCATCTCATCCATTCAGGGACTAAGGTAGAGACATAATGAATGTCAGTGATGTGGGTACCTGAAAGTGGTGGTAGAGGGGGATCTTGCTGAAAAGTTTGAAGTATTGTTGTTAATGTCTGGTGAAACTAAGGTAGAGCTGGGAAATGAAGAGTGTAGTGGAAATATTCTGAACAGATGGTGCAAGAGATATTGGTTCACATCCTTTTACTGCCTCTAGTGGGGGATGTTGTAGTAGTATTATATGTTCTCGGTAAAACAGTGAGTGATGTGGTTGCTCGAGGAATTTGGATAAGATTTTGTAACTCGGAAAGATAAGGACATTTATTAGTGGGGCGTCCCTCTCTTTCACATAGTGCACAAGGAGGTTGAACTAGGAGGAAGTGGAGTTGTAGGCTCTTTCTTCTTTTGTCTACCCCCAGACATAGAAGTGGTGTTAGCGATAAGGGGTGAGGGTGGTGTGGTCAGAGTTAGTACTAGAATATGCATCAGGATTCCCTCTGACTGGGGATGGAGATATGGTTGAGGAACCATCACAGCTGGGTGTAGATACCATACAGGGATGGCGAGCACCATGTTGGGAAGCATAAGTGTTGTGGATACCTGAAAATCTTATACTCCCGGTGGGGGGTAGAAGAAGTGAATTTGAGTGATGTCTTGGGGGATTGTCTCCCAAACCAGGATTTTCCCCTGGGGGAGGGGGAAATCGAGGATAAGTGGTGTAGTAGAGTTCTCAGGTAATCCCTAAGGTAAAATTTCTTCAACTAGTGGGACATCAAGGTGGGGAGAGGCCTCAGTGGGAGGAATGGTGTATTCGGTGTCAGTTCCATTAGAAGATACGGCACACACTTGTACTGAAGGGTGTATGACAGGTGGTGCTCCATGGTATGCCCTCAGCAAGGATAGGTCCTTGAAAATTCCAGGGCCCATATCAATGATTGAATAGGCATCTGAGCTGGTGCAGACAAGAGGTAAGATGTTATCGATGTTGGTGGAATGGTTAGGCTCATAATGTGTGATTTGGTCGATGGTGATGATTTTCCCATTGTGGGGGAACATATTTGTTTGAAACAAAGAAGAAGCCATTGCCTTCATATCGTACATGTAGCTATATCTAAACAAGATATTGTAATAGACTGGGGCATCAATAACCTCATTTTCGATGAGGATGGTTTTGCCTTCGAGTTCGACGGGGACATTTTGAAAGAGCCCTTCAGAAGTGGATGGTCCGCCATAAAAGGCTCTTAATGTTATGGCAGATGGTATAAGCTCAACGGAGCCAAGTTTCTTCCATACAGTTTTGGACATGATTCATGTGGATGCACCTTCATTAATGATACCCCGATGAACCATGATGTTCTGAATCTTGATTGGCATCTGGAAAGATACCAGAGAAGGGAGATGAGGTTCTCCGCTATCTAGATCAAATGTGATGAGTCTAGTATCAGCTGGTTCAACTACCCTCAAGGCAGAAAGTAAGGATTTACGTTTAGTTGGATAGGTTTGGAGGACCTCTACTACAGACATGGATGCAAGAGATTGTGCCAAGTCATCGACCAGACTGTAATTGTGTGTTTTCCTAGCCTGAGCGTTGTTGACATTCCATCATAATGGAATGTGATGGATATGAATGGTAGGTTCAGTATTAGGGCATGGAATAAACAAAGGTTTTCTGACTGTAGCTGGAGTTGCTTCCAAAGTCACAGTGGGAGTAGATTTAGGGGGTGCACTATATTGACGACTGCACGTTTGCAGAGGAATTTCTTCTTTGTTAGTGAGGAGGATATTGCAATCCGTCGAATTTCAAGGGTGGGTGGTCCTTGGGTTTTGATATTTTCCCATTTGTGGTGGGGAAGGATGTACCTCCTATTGGGTATTCATCACACCTTGGTGTGGAATAGGGTTTTGCAACACGGTCGGGGGTGGTTGTTGGCCCTTGGTTATGTAAGGAAGAAAAGATTAATGAAGAAAGGTGAAGTACGAACTGCACGAAAGGAACATAAACCGAGCAGGGGTCGAAGTGGTTAAAGAAGTAGAAAAGAAGAAGCGAAGTAAAGGAAAATATAGTTGTTGGAAGAGAAGATCAAGGAAGATAAAGCAGTAAAGAAGATGGATCATGGACAACTCAACAAGCAGGAAAAGACACCAATGGATTTTTTGGATCACCTCGCAGAAAAGAAGGAAGGACAGGCTAGCAAAGCCCTGAAAACGTGAGTCAAGTGAACCTAGGGTTTTGGCACCTAGGGTTTTGTATATAAGGTTTTGACACCTAGACTTTGGTCTAAGGTTTTCCAAGAGTCATGTAATGTATAAATAAAGGTCTAGAAGAGTCGAGAGGGTTTGTTCGTTTGTTGGTCATTGGTTACTACCATTGTGTGGGCACGATATTGAGATTGTGTACTCTTGCATTGTAAGATCTTTAGCTGGGTGCAAAGATCGACCCTACAGTTGGGTGCACAGGGAGGGGAGAGAAAGAGAGAAAGAGGGAGAGATCTGCAGCTAAGTGCGTAGACAAAACTATATGTTTTCATCTAATATATCAAAAAACATAGTTCTGTGGGCGTAGCCCCAGGGAGAGGGTGAACCACATATATCTTGTTGTTCTTTGTGATTGATACTATGTTATTTTCCATCTAATATACTATTATTGAATTATTGTGTTAGATCAGAGATATAAATTCATGAAGTTGAGTGTAAGATTGGTAAGGAGTCTATGTGTTAAATTGCTTTGTTGACCTGGATTCACTTTGCATTTCCTCTGGTTGTAGACACTTGTGTCCTACAACCCCCTATTGCTACTTCAGGTGAGACTACATTTGCTTCCCAGGTGTTGTCGAAAGGGCCAGTATTTAGGGATTTGTTGGTGTGTTGTAAGAGTTGAACCCTAGGTTTACCCCTGTGCCAACAAATGGTTCCGTTGATGAGACCAATATGTTTTTGAGGGAATTTCAAGGTGGTTTCCATCGAAGATAGAAATTCAGAAGGGGATATAAGAACAAGAAAGGGACTTCGCTGAAGCACAGAACAAGAACCCTAGCATTAGTATATAATAATGGTTGGGAAGGTACATCTTTACCGACATACACAAAATTTTCTTTGGAGGAGTTCATAAGGAGTTATACAAGTGGTTAGCCAAATTAGCAAATACCTAGTTTGAAATCATATCTAGACCACCTGTGGTTTGGACAACAGCGCTAATCAGAAAGTCAATAGAGTTGATAATGTTGTGTATAGAGCAGTGGATATCTAGTTTGATAGCACTATTGGAAGGTACATTACTGAGTTTGCTATTGACAGAGTAGAATCGTATAGTCAAGAAGAGAGGTATTTCTTTAAGGGACCTAGAAGAAAGTTCCTATGCTTTTTAAAGCTGATGATTAAGATGCTATTGCATGAGAAGAATATCATGAAGATACAATGAGCTAATGTTCAAGAATTCAGACAACGACGTTTACACAGAGGCTGGACTCATACGTAGTGGGAGACTGTTTAAAGAGGTTCCTCTTGCGAACCTATTTAATAAAAAATACGAAGATGAAGGATTCTACAGTGGAGAAGAAGCAGATCTAATAGACGAAGAGTATTCAGAGTCTGCATGAACAAAATAAGTAGAGGTTAAGGAACTTTGCCAAGGAGAACCAGAAACTTCGGGAACTGTGCTTATTGTTAAAGTAACTACTATTACTCCTCCTATTGTTTTAGAAGCATTAAGTAACCAGAGTAACTAGAGTAGTCAGAGAAATCTGAGTACTGTTACAAGCGGTATAGTACATACTCAGTCAAGAAACCAAGGAAGATCTATGGAAGATAAAACGAGGTTACCCATCCTCAGAGGAGATGGATCTGAAGATCTGAACCAACACTGGTTCTTATGTGAATCTATATGGAGCATCAAGCAAGTCATTGACGAAGCTGTCAAGAGGGCTCAATTTAGTACCACCTTGAGGGACCGCGCACTGAGCTGGTACATGAAGTTTTCTACAAGATTTGCACAACCTAAGCCACTAAATGACACTAAGACTACGTTGAGTGTAGAATTCAATAAACCTAAGTCAAAGTCATAGTGTATAATAGAGTTGAAAGAAATCAAGAAGAAGGTAACTGAACCTGTTTGGGAATTTGATCAGAGATTTAAGACCTTGAAAGGCCATTTAAGTTTCCAAATTCCAAACGAACAACATAAAGAATGGTTCATCGTTGCACTCCTACCACACATCAGAGTTCCTCTAATGCAATAGAAATTCACTTCGCAGGCTGAAGTGTTTGAGATCGCCATGAAATTAGAAGTAGCCCCTATAGGAGAATTCAGTCCAGGTATGAGCCAGATTTTAAATCACTTAACTAGTTTATCTTTACAGGTCGAAAATATGAAGAAAGATAAAGGAAAAGAGAAAAGAGAATATATATGGTGTATCAAATGTAAATCAGAGGGTCGTGACAAAGAACATTGTCCCCTATTTCATGACTACTTGGCCTCTAGCGCACCTATTTCTTTGAAGCAGGCTATTGTACCCTAGTGCGAGGTATGTATAATTAGACATTGCCCTGGTGAATGTTATTATATGCAAAAATATTTCCAGACACCTACCAGTCTTTATTGTACATTCTGCAAAGTTGTGGGGCATGCTGAGAAGGATTATAGGGCTTACAATATCATGCATGAAAGATCAAGGGATACATATAGGATTCAAGGAGAAACACAACAAGAAGGAAACAATGTACATTTCAACTCCCCGGGTAGAGGAAAATTCAACCCCCTTGGTGGATTCAGAGGAAGAGGATGAGGAGGAGGTATGGGTCAAGGTCGAGGTCAGATTATTTTCTATAATTGTGCACAACCAGAACATTTGGCAAGGGATTTTCAGAACCCTTGTACTACATGAAACTACTATAACTCGTTTGATCATTTGATTGAGGATTTTCCAGTATTATTGGCCAAACTCCAGGAGAGACGAGGAGGAAACCAACAAGTCCAATTGATATCAGCAGAACCTCGCCGTGAGGACCCGAGAGTCATTGTTATTACTAGAGGAGGAGATGCTATAGGAGAATATAGGGTGACTCTAGGAAAGATTGTAGAAGGATCAGGGATTAGAAGATCCACAGAGAAGGCAAAGTTATTTGATCCAAGGAGAGAGAGGTATACTTTTGAAGAAGCAAGGAAATAATTTGTAGGAGAACAAACTTTTTCATCTAAGGTACAACCAGAAGTAAGGGAATGTGAAATTCCACAAAAATTTGATCAGTCTACCCTCGCTAGGAAAGGAAAAGAGGTAATCAAGCTCATGGACTTCTTATATACTTGTATCAATTTGATTAAAGAAGGAAAAGTTGTGCAGGAGCTACAAAACCTGGTAAGACAGTATGAAATTGGGAGAATAGACCCTATGTTGAGTAGATTTGTGAATCAAGTATCTAGGAAAAGAAGTAAAAATAAGG